>JABAYD010019491.1:0-12276 GCA_014822095.1 Diplotaxis tenuifolia
TAGTAAGACCATGGCTGATCATGTAGAGCATTTGAGACAGGTTCTAGATGCACTTAGAAAGGAACAGCTTTATGCCAACTTAAAGAAAAGCTTTATGACAGCTTTATTTCCATTGTGGTTATCCCGGCCATACAATGGATAATTGTTACAAGATTCATGGTTTTCCTCATGGCTTCAAGTCTAAGCGTCAGCTTGCTTCTAAGAAACCACCAATCAGTGAAGCCTTTGGTTGCTAATATGTCTCTTACTGATACTACTTCTAGTTCACTTCATGCAGGCATGATCAACACATTATCCAAAGATCAAATCCAAGGTGTTATTGACTATTTCAATACTCATCTACAAGTCTCTGGTGATAATTCAGCGAATATGGCATCAACTTCTGGAGGTACTATCACCACACTACCTGGTATGTCTCTTTCTACCAACACACTATACTTTGTTGGAGTATTAAAGGCTACTGGAAACGTGTAGTCCTCCATGTCTTGGATCATTGACAGTGGTGCTACTCATCATGTTTGTCATGATAGAAGCAAATTTATTAGCTTATCTAGTAATGTGAATCAGTCCATAAGTCTTCCTACTGGTTTGGATGTGAAAATTATTGGTACTGGACAAGTCAGGTTAAATGAGCGTTTGATCTTGAATAATGTTCTTTACATTCCAGACTTCAGACTAAATCTGATAAGTGTTAGTCAATTGACAAGAGATTTGGGTTATAGAGTTGTCTTTGACAGTGGCTCTTACATGATTCAGGATCTTTCCAGGGGGTTGATGATTGGTCAGGGTGAAGAGATATCAAGACTATATATCCTCGATGAAGGATCTATTGGAGAGCTTTCTACAAGATCATCAAGTTTCTCTGTTAATGTCGTTCTTGATTCTGCCTTATGGCACAATAGACTAGGGCACCCTTCAATACAAAAGATTGATTCAATCTCCTCTATATTAGGTATTGCTCACAAGAATAAAACGGATTTTCATTGTGGAATTTGTCCTCTTGCTAAACAGAAGCATCTATCTGTTCCTTCTCAAAACAATATGAGCTTACATCCCTTTGATTTAGTTCATATCGACACTTGGGGACCCTTCTCAGTTACTTCTAATGAAGGTTATAGATACTTCTTGACTATAGTGGATGGTCATACTAGAGTCACATGGATTTACCTCATGCGTACCAAAGATGAAGCTCTTACAGTGTTTCCAGATTTTCTCAAAATGGTAGAGACACAATATAAAGCAAAGGTTAAGGGTGTACGTTCTGATAATGCACCAGAGTTCAAATTCACTGCTTTATATAAAGCCAGAGGGATTCGTGCTTTTCATTCCTGTCTAGAGACACCAGAACAGAACTTTGTGGTGGAGAGGAAGCACCAACACATCCTCAAAGTTGCTCGTTCTTTGATGTTTCAGTCGAAGTTGGCTCTTGAGTTTTGGTCAGATTGTGTACTTACTGCAGTATTTCTGATCAATTGTCTTCCTACTCCTCTTCTTCAGGATAAATCTCCCTATCAAATGCTAACCTCTAAACTTCCAGACTACACAGGTATTCGTACTTTTGGATGTCTCTGCTATGTGTCTACTTCTCTAAGAATCGGCATAAGTTTCAACCAAGAGCTAAAGCATCTATCTTTCTTGGATATCTGTCTGGGTATAAAGGTTACAAGGTTATGGATTTGGAGACTAATGTAACTTCTATATCACGCAATGTGGTATTTCATGAAGATATTTTCCCTTTCCATCAGTCAGATGATTTACCATATATTTTTGGTTCTTCTCCACATGCTGATGTTTCTTCCGATGTTGAACCCTCTGCAATTTTCACTAATGCTCCTGTGGTTCCTCCTACAGATTATGTTCCTGTTACAGAGGCTCCTACAGTAGTTGACACTACACAGAAAGAAACAGTTCTTGATACTGGTCAAAAGAGATCAGGAAAAGTACCGGCTTACCTCCAAAGCCAAGACTACTACTGTAATGTCACTGCAACCGACATTCCTTATCCCTTAGCTGCTTATATATCCTATGATAACATTCTGAAACTTACAAGCATTATATATGCTCTGTTATACACCATCCAGAACCGTCATCTTTTGCATAAGCTATGAAGTTTGATGAATGGATTGAGAGTACAAATACATGGGAATTAGTCTCTCTTCCGGATGGTAAGCATGCTATTGGTTGTAGTTGGGTTTACAAAGTGAAGCTTAATGCTGATGACACATTGGAGAGAAATAAGGCTCGTCTTGTAGGCAAAGGGTATACACAACAGGAGGGGATCGATTTTGTTGATACTTTTCCCCCTGTTGCAAAAATGACTACTGTCAAAACACTACTTTCTGTTGCAGCAGTGAAGAACTGGAGTCTTACTCAATTGGATATATCAAATGCCTTTCTTAACGGTGATCTTGTTGAGGAAATTTATATGATTTTACCTCCGGGTTATACTCCGAAAGCTGGTACTACTCTACCTCCTAACCATATTTGTAGACTAAACAAGTCACTATACGGTTTAAAATAGGCTTCCAAGCAATGTTTTCTGAAGTTTCGTTATACTTTAATGGCTTTGGGTTTTCAGAAATCTCATTCTGATCATACTCTCTTCATCAGTCACAAGAATGGGAAGTATGTCGCAGTTCTTGTTTATGTTGATGATATTATCATCGCTAGTAATGATGATACTAGTGTTTCTAATCTCAAGGCTGATCTCATGAGGTCTTTCAAGCCCAAATACCTTGGTCCTCTACGGTATTTCTTGGGTTTGGAGATTGCAAGATCAAAAGAAGGCATTTCTGTTTGCCAACACAAATATGTTTTGGAGTTACTTGATCAGACTGGTCTTCTTGCTTGCAAGCCATCTTCTATTCCAATGGATCCAAGTATCAAATTGGTTCAAGACAGTACTGAGCCAGTCTTATCTGATCCAACTCTTTATCGGAGACTCGTAGGCAAGATGATGTATTTGACAATCACCAGACCGGATATTACTTTTGCGGTCAATAGATTGTGTCAATTTGCCTATGCTCCTAAACAATCTCATCTCCAAGCTGCTTACAAGGTTCTACATTACTTAAAGGGAACCATTTGCAAAGGACTCTTCTATTCTGTGAAGTCTGATCTTGTTCTATAATGTTTCACCGATGCTGATTGGTATTCATGTGC
This sequence comes from Diplotaxis tenuifolia, assembly GCA_014822095.1. NCBI lineage: Eukaryota > Viridiplantae > Streptophyta > Magnoliopsida > Brassicales > Brassicaceae > Diplotaxis > Diplotaxis tenuifolia. The sequence continues at coordinate 3,163 of JABAYD010019491.1, forward strand.
TGACACACGCTGCTCCAGTTCTGGTTTTTGTATGTTTCTTAGACCATCTCTCATTTCCTGGAAGTCCAAAAACCAAGATACCGTCTCTCATTCCTCTGATGAATCGGAGTATCGTGCGATGGAGTTCGGTGTCAGAGAAGTTGCTTGGCTAGTCAAACTCTTGACGGGGTTTCTTGCTCCTCAAGACAAAGCTGTTGCTTTCTTTTGTGACTTTACAGCGGAAATTCACATAGCCAATAATATTGTTTTTCATGAGAGAACCAAATATTTGGAGAATGATTGTCACATCGTCCGTGAGAAGATCCTTTCCGGTTTGATTAAAACGCTTCATGTCAGGACTGATACTCAGCTTGTCGATCTTTTCACAAAGCTGTTGTATCCTGCTCTGTTTCAAGCTCATGTGCGCAAGATGGCTTTGTCTAACATATACATGCCATCTTTAGGAGGGGTATTAGATAATCATATTAAGTCCGATTTATGTAAACCGAGGCTATCATGTTTTACGGTTATGTTAAACCGATTATGCTTTCTTCTTTCTTTCGTTATAAGGAAGAGAACGTTGTAACAAACATATTGATTTTGAATGTGAACAACTTTCTTCTATTAAACTGAACTTAAGTCCATCATGAGGAAGTGGTTCGTACCAAAAACTAAGGAGGTTGACCCAAGAATCTCGGAATGTTGAAGAATATTCCAAGAAATGGAAAACCTGATGATTAGGGCTTATATATCTGAAGATCGCGAGGAAACTATGGCTAGGTTTATGTATGGATTCAGACATGATGTGTACACAAGCTTAAGATACAGCATTATGTCGACCTTAAGGAGATGTTACACAAGGCGATTCTAATTGAGCAATAACTCTAAGAAAAGGCCTGACTAGACAATCCTATGGAGGTCACCTTTTCAACCCTCTTACCTGAAAGAGACAAGTTTTGAGACCACAACAATGGAAAAGTTGAGGCCACAACGTCTTGGACTCGACATGTGAAATGTTTCAAATTCCATGGAATAAGGCATTACATTACCCACACGAATGATCTAACAAGAAAGCTATGATCCTTTTGCGCAACAAAGGGTATGAAACCGAAGTGGAAGATGAGATACCTGATTCAGAGGTCTCAAAAGGTGGGCATGAGGAACATCTAGAGAAGGGAGACTTATTGGTTGCTAGGTGATATCTAAACTTGCAACAAAAGGCGGAAGAGCCTGAACAAAGAGAGAATTTCGTCCATACTCGATGTTTGGTTCAAGGAAAGGTGTGTACCCTTATTATGGATGGAGGAAACTGTGAAAACGTGTCGAATGAGTCCATGGTTAAAAATACTTTATTGAAAAAAACAAGCCTCTAAAAACATACAAAGTTCACTATCATACCTGTAATGGTTCCTATTGATATTGGAAAATACCAGGATGAGATTTTGTGTGATGTGACCTTGGCAGTAAACTGGGAGGTAAATCACAATGATTTATCCAACAATTACTCTTTTGATTACCATAGAAAAAAAAAGATTACTTTGATTCCTAAGACCCCTCAGGAATATATGAGGATCAAATGGACTTTAAACAATATCGAGAGCAAGATCAATCATCTAGACATCCGACTGATAGCAAGTCCATACAGCCGACCAACTTTTTGCTAAATCAAGTGAGGTTAAGCAAAATCTCCTCTCTAGTCAATCTTCTCTTTTGCTTATCTTTAAGGAACCACTAACGAGTTTGTCTAACACAACACTCGAGATTCCAAGTGAACTGACCAGTCTTTTGCAAAGGTTTGATAACGTATTTTCCTCAGCAAATTCCCAAGGAGATACCACCGCTTAGAGTGATTTAAGGTCAGATCTGCTACAACAGAGAAGTCCTTAGCAGGACATTCGCTTGATACTCTGGTTTAGCCCTGTTAGGATTCTAATTGTGATAGAAACATAAACATGTGTGAAAGCTGATCTATTTTTTGAGACCAAAGATCTACAAAGTCAGGAGAGGGCAGGACAATCATACAGCAAATTCAAGGCTCAAGCTAAGCTTATTTGCAATATTTGCAAACCATCAAACAAAACCCAAAAAAAACCTCATTTTCTCCTCTTCCACTTGCCAAAAGTAGTAGCCAGCTTTTCTCAAACAAAAAAAAAAAAGAGAAAATAAATTAGAAACTAGCATCCATAGGGTAAATTAGCCAGTAATTTCTTCAGTTTGTAAGGTTCGTTTCAGGACTCTTAAGCTACATCCTCTCTTGCCTCTTGTATGATGGACAGTTTATGCGGAATGAAGGTATCAGCGTCTTGTACTGTTTGAACAAAACAAAGAACACAACCATTGTTACTTTTTTTTTATCTTAGATGATGTTAAAGTCTTTTTATGTCTTTTTACCTGTTCACGAAAAGCTTTGATCTCCTCCTCTGTAAGAGCTTCCTCTTCGCCATTGTTTTCATCCCAGCCAAGCGATCTGAGAAACTTGGCTTCTTTCTCATCTGGAGTGTCTGCTGCCTCAAAGCCAAAATTATTCCTTTGAATCACTTCAAGACCACTTGTAGCCTGTGGGCATGACGGGTCACTAGCTAAAGGCTCCTTTGATTTGTTGAACTTTTCCTCAGGGATAGAAGAGATGCAAGTGGTTGTAGAATTTACAGGATCGGTTGGGATGTTTGTTGACGTAGTTTTCTGCTTCAGAGCACTGAAAAATGCGTTCCTGCTCCGAGTTTGAGCCAAGGAAGATTTCTTTTCAATGGTTTGTCCAGATGTCATGGTGAAGGAAGTAGTTCCCTTGTGATCCGTCAGGCTGTTTGTACTTCTCATCGGAGCAGATTGTATTGATTGAGCAGTGTTCATTAGCTGGTCAGACGCAGATCTACTGTTTGGATTACCACTAGGACTACCAGATTCTTTAACAGCAGCGACACCATTCTCCTTAGCAGGTTTGAGAACCAACAGCTTCTTCTCTGATTTGATTTGACCACTAGGATTAGACAGGAAATTCCCGATCATGACAGAGGGCTGCTGTTGGGCGTTTCTTGATGGAGCAAGACCAATTTCACCAGCCCGAACCACTAGCTTTGTCTTGGATTTATCGGAAGAATTAAGAATCTGATAAAACCAATCAAAAGATGTTGATTGTATAAAAAGATTGAAGGATAAACTAACAAGATTAACTAGGGGGTGGGGACTTACCGAGCACTTTGGTGTTGAAGGCACAACCGGTATCAACTGCCTTGACTGCTTAATTGCCAAGTCCTCGAGTCTTTGTGTGTTCACAGATCCCTGAAAAACAATGGTTATGGTCTCAAACAAAAAGAAACGTACGTGTAGATTAACCCCCAAAGGGCGATGAGACAAAACATACTTGTTGAGGTGTAAGAGTTCTTGCAGGAGCCTGCACCAATGCTTCAGCCATGTTAAGACCAGTTGAAGTTACCGTGCAAACAACATTAGCATTCGGAGAAGTTAATGATCCAGCACAAGCCTTCTCGATGACATTGGGAACCTCTGCCAGAGCTGAGGTCCAACCTTCCCCGCCAAGCAAAGCTGAGTTACCAACTGGCAAGCTCTGAACAGCTGAACTTAGGCCAGGAGATGAGACTCGTACAAGGTCTTTCCCACCTTCAGACCCAAGCGAAGGAAAATCCTTATCAAACCCAGCTCTCTGAAAGCTAGGTCCATGACGTATACCGTTTCCATTGAAACTACTACTACTGCCACGATTTTTCAAGCCCACTGAAAGCCCTCGGTCGGCCTGTTTCCTTGTCACCATGGAATGTGATCGTCGCAACTGGTCCTGATCCTTACCAGCTAAGATATTTCTGAGAGGGATACAAGTGTCAAGGTCCCATGGATCCACATAGCTTACCCTATCCTTGTCTCTGTTTCGGTCATTATCCCTTTGGCTCCTATTGAAGTTGAAACTACTATACGGATGCTTTGCAGACCCACTGCTAGCTCCCCTCCTCGAATTAGCAGAAGAAGATCGATCCAGAAAAGGAGAATGAATAGAATAAACATCACTTTTGCTCCTAGTATTCCTATTCCAATTATTAAGTGGTGAAGATGCAGAATCTGAACACAGGAAACATCCAATTCAGAAAAAAAAAATACTATCAATAAGATGATATGAGTGGAGCATACCTGAGTGAGAAGAAGAAGAATTCCCACCACCAGAAGCATGTGCTGAACTTCTCAACCATTCCGGAACTAAAGAGGGTTCACCTTTTTCCATTATGCCTCATCAGATAGAATTAAAAAAAAAAAGAAGGAAAGAAACACACTTTCTTCCTCAAATCCCTTCGCCTTTTCAATCTTCCAAAAAAAACTTCTAGACTTGCATCGGAAATTCAATGTTCCAAAAACCTACTAGACTTGCATCGCAACCTAATTCGCACCTATAAGCCGGTTCAATGACAAACAAAGGAAACCCACCCCCTTTACACCTACGCATATATGTAATTATCACTGCCAGTCATAAAATCAGCCCAAAGGTTTCAGAAACCCGGAAAGGAGATTGTTCGTCCCGTAGATGCTATCGATTGTTTCATCCCACACTCGAGACAGAAGGCGGAGAGATTGGGCGATGAAATAGGAAGGAAGTTAAGGAGGAAAACTATTGAAGATGAGATTAGGGTTTTTTGTTTGCGAGAAAAAAATTGTCAATTTGTGTGTCGTGTCTTGTTATTTGGGTATTAGCACTGGAAGAACGAAATGTATGACAGCAATACCCTTTTTTCCTCACCTTTAACACCAAAACCTCGCGAAAATTTTTTATATTAAACTTTTTTATAATTAAATTTTATCTTTATTTAAAATATATTTTAGTATAAAATTAGTAATTCGAAATTTGTGGTGATGATTGTTTACTATTAATTTATAATTTCTATTTTTAAATATTAGATTTAGTTTTAGATTTTGGTTTTTGGTTTTTGGTTTTTAGTTTTTAAATTTCTATTTTTCATTTTCAGTTTTTATTATGGTTTTAAGTTTTTATATCTGCTGAATTAATTTAAATTGAAATTACCAACAAAAAAATCTTACATAATCGAATATTTAATTTAAAATTAAAAAGATGTCAATTTTTTTAAAAAAGTTTGCTATAGTTTATTTTGTAAATACGCAAAAACAAAAATATAACCCGCATTTTCACCTATTAGTTTTGATTTTTAGTTTTAGATTTGGTTTTTGTTTTTTCTTTACATTTAATTTTTAAAAAATAATCAGTAAATTATTTAATAAAAATAAAACAAACGGTATATTACGATTTCCAAAATCTTTTGGTTTTATATAATTAGTACATTTCCATATTTACTAAGGAACTGTTAAGATATGATTTTTTTATAATAAAAAATTTATATAATTAATTTTTATCTTTATTTAAAGTATATTTTAGTATAAAATTAGTAATCTGAAATTTGTGGTGATGATTGTTTTACATTAATTTCTATTTTCTATTTTTAAAATTTTAGATTTGGTATTAGATTTTGGTTTTTGGTTTTTAGTTTTTAAGTTTCTATTTTTGATTTTCAGTTTTTGGTTATGGTTTTTTGTTTTTATATCTGCTGAGTTAGTTTGAACTGATATTACAAATCCCACATAATTGAATATCTAATTTAAAATTGAAAAGATGTCATTTTTTATAAAAAAAATTGCAATAGTTTATTTTGTAAATAAACAAAAACAAAAGTATAACCCGCATTTTCACCTATTAGTTTTGATTTTTAGTTTATAGATTTGGTTTTTGTCTTTTCTTTACATTTAATTTAAAAAAAATAATCAGTAAATTATTTAATAAAAATAAAACAAACGGTATATTACGATTTCCAAAATCTATTGGTTTCATATAATTAGTAGATTTTCATATTTTTTAAGGAACTGTTAAGATATGAAATCTATTGATTTCATATAATTAGTAAATTTTTATAGTTCATATTTTGATTATATATAAATATGTATATTAATCGTATTGGTTTAATTTAAGTAATACGGTTTAACCAACTATATGTCATATATTATTTGTAATGCTCTAGAAAAAGTCTAAATTTAAAGGACAACTTGTATCAGTAGATAAACTAAGGATTATGTTTTAATAGTATATATTATATTATATATCAACTTTTAAATTCTATATTGGTTTCCGTTTTATTTGCTTTGTTACTGTTTCTTTTTGATTATATGTCTAGTTAGCTAAAATTCCGGTACATAGGTTTACATATATGACCAACGCTTTATTTTGTTTAAGTTTATTTTTTTCTTCGGAACATACATCTTTTCTATTTTTCAAATCTGAGATAGTCTAGGTAATCAGACCGAATAGAACAACCAACAAACAAAGCTCTATATAGAAAGATCTAGCAATCTTAGGTAAGGAATCAGAAACCATGTTCTGTATTCTAGGAACATGAAAGATTTTAAAATCTGAGAATCAAATTCGCAACGTCATAAACTTTTCCTATTCTGTTGAGAAACTTGGCCATTCATAGGGGTTTCTGAGGATCGCAATGAGCTCCTTGCAGTCAGTCCCAAAGTTCTAACGTGGCGAATGTTGAAGCAAATTCTCCATTGGCCACATCAATGCTTCCAACTCTATGTGCAAAACAGACTCTACTTTATTACAATTGCGCCCCAGTAGCTAGCTATTCCCAAAACTATCGTTCAAAACCCAGCCACACCTACTGAACTGAGTTGTAGAGGTCCATGAACCATCCACCATACATATGTTTCCCATACTTATGGTTTGGCTTTCATCATCTATGTTTCCTTGAGATGGCGATATAATCTGCTAATTGACTTGGAACCATGCTTGGCACTCACTCTCTGCATAACGGGCTAACTCCAAAGGATGTCTATTAATTTTCTTAAACAAGGTATCATTTCGAGCCTTCCAAATTAGCCAAGGATATGGATCCATGTCCAATTCTGGTTCCATTATGTTATTCTTCCTCAAAAAAAAATAGTACATATTCGCATATGTACTCTGTAGTCGAAACATGGCCGGGCTGGTAGGCGTTGATGATAAGGCACAAACTTACATTACCAGTAGACACTGGAAGATCACATGTGTAACTGATTCTTCATGTTCCCCGCATCGTGGACAGTGGTTATCACATCTCATATGTCTATGGTTTAATGTACTTATAACAGCAACATGACCTGTTATTATTTGCCACATAATATGGCATATTTTTTTAGGTGCCTTGACCTTCCACGTGTGTGCTTGAAGTTTTGTGATACTAGGTTCAGAGACTTCCACCTCATCTTCCTTCATTTGTATATTCCGTGCAACCCAATATCCAGATTTGACTGTGTGTGTTGAACTTATAGCTCCAACAATATGTGTCCTGGCGATGTGTTGAACTTATAGCCATACTCCTTATGAGAGGTATATCAGCAGCATCTACACAGTTCTCCAGCGGCCCAATGTCCCATGTCTTTGTTGCTTAATTTCTTAGATCACTCACTCTCATGTTTGGATGAAAAACTAGTGCAGATGGGGACACTGATCTCGCTGGTATGGTATGAATCCAAGGATCCTCCCATACTTTTACCTCATAGCCCAAATGTATCTTATGTCCAACTCCCAGCAATAGTAAATCTCGTGATGCCGATATATTATTCCACACATACTATGGGCTACTGACATGAAGCTTACGCAATGGCGAGCTCAATCTATAATATCGGCCGCTCAAGACCCGAGCAACCAAAGAATTTGTGTATTGGACCAATCTCCATAATTACTTTGCAAGCAGAGCCACGTTAAAATCATGAATCATTCTGAACACAATCTCTCCTTCCTCTCTACATAAGCATAGTTTATCCCATGTTGACCAATGTATACCTCTTTTAAAGGGGGGGGGGAGTGGTCAAACTCCACCAGAACTGTGCAATGGCGCTAGCTAGGTTTTCACGTATCTCCAACGGAATCAGGAACCAGGACATTACATATGTTGGAAGGGCTAGCAGTATGGACTTAAGCATGACTTCCTTGCCACCTTTTGATAGCCACCTGTCCGCCCAACCATTTACCTTATTCCTTAGTTTGTCCTTGATAAAAGCAAAAATCTTTCATTTGGACCCACTAGTGTCCTACGGGATCCCTAAGTATGCTTCCATCCCACCTTCATTATGAATCCCAAGTGTGTCTTTAATCTCTTGCCTGACATCTTGGCCAATTCTCTTACCAAAGAGTAAAGAGGATTTATCAAAATTAATGCATTGACCTGAAGCTTGTCCATATCTCCTGACCACTTTCAATACTTCTTCACATTCACGGGGCTCCGCCTTGCAAAAGAACAGGTTATCATCAGCAAAGAGAAGGTGAGATATCGAAGGACACGCACGCGTGATGCGCATCCCCGTTATCTTCCCTTGATTCTCTGTGTGATTTAGAAGGCTAATGAGCGCTTCCGTGCATAAAATAAAAATAAAAGGGGACAGAAGATCCCCCTGCCGCATACCTTTGTTTGGGACAATATTCCCTCTTGGTTGGCCATTCATAAGGACCTTTTACTTGACTGATGTTACACATCGCATTATCTAGTTTATCATATTTCCGAAAAGCCCATCTTTCTCATGATAGACTCAATGAAAGACCATTACATCCTATCATACGCCCTTCTTTTTTTGTTTAAGAGGATGAGCTTTCACATTTTTAATGCAAGTCGCTAATTAATTTGGTTATAACTATTGTAATCTAAATCGCTAATTTGGTTATAATTATTGTAATCTGAATTACAATTCTCAAAATTTTAAATTCTGAAAACACTAAGTATGTCCAAAAAAAGTAGAATGACTTGTTCAAACAAATATATAAAATATTGACTCAAAAACAAGTATATACTTGATATCACTCAAATTACCCTAAGGAGTGAATTACTCTCATCAAAAAAGGTCTAATTGTAGTACTTAGGGATCGAATCCACAAGGAGCTAGGGAACCAATTAAATCTAATAGTTATAATTAATCTAGGTAATTAATAAAAACAATAAATAAATAATAAAGCAAGAAATAGTAAACAAGATGAACAAGGCAATTGTTCAGCTTGGCAAAGAGTTTGTTTGATGGAAGGATGGTTGCTAGATCTAGGGTTTCTATTCAGGTAATCAGGATTATAATGCTATAGATGCCTAACAAGTT
>JABAYD010019495.1:0-15645 GCA_014822095.1 Diplotaxis tenuifolia
CGAGTCTATGTTCCTAAGGTTCCATATCCTATTCCACCCAGACATCTGATGAATCCCATTAGTGCAGAGAAGCTGGAAGGTTTTAACAAGATGGTGAGAAAGCTTCCCAAAGAACTCTCCTTAGAAGATGCTCGGAAGATTTTACCATTGCATATGTTCTTCAAATACAGTAGAGAGACTCAAGAGGAAATTAAGGCCCTATATACAAAGGCATTGACCACACCATCACTGAAGGTATTGCCTAAGGTTGATGGCCCTGGAAATTTTGTTTTTCCATGTTCCATCGCTGGAGTGGAATTTAAGGAAGCTCTTTGTGATTCTGGGTCTAGTGTGAATCTTGTCTCGAAAACGATTGTAGAAGAGCTGGGAATTTTGAATGTAGAGCCTTCTTATGTGAATTTGGCTTTTGCAAACTCTTACACAACAATCTCCTATGGCACAACTCACAACCTTCATGTCCAAGTTGGGGACTGTATTTTGCATACTAAATTTCAGGTTGTTGAGATCATCAAGGACTATGAGATGCCTTTGATCCTTGGAAGATCATTTATGGCTAAAGTGGAAGCAATCATCGATATGCCCAATAAGAAAGTCAGTCTCCTTCTCCAACATCAACAAGAAACTTTTATACAAGGCTGTCCCACCAGATTTCCCACACTGCATGCCTCTTGCATCTCAGTGGTTTGTGCAGAACAACTGAAAATTGTTCCTAAGAAGGAGCTCTTTTCCAGCATAAGAGAACAGGGTGAAAAGATTGAGATCAAAGAAGTTCTGGACGGAGATCCTCACACTAATACTAATGAACTCTGTGAAAATGCAAAGGTGAAAGAAAAGTTTCAGAAGATAAAGGTCAAGGGTGGTCCTACAATGACTTTGATACCTCAATGTGTGATGAGAACTCCATTGAGTATTAGGTTAAGTGCAAGGGTACCTCCAAACAATTCTCTAAATTCAGAGCCATTCTCACACATGAACTGAAGGAGAAAGGAGAAGTTGATGTGAAAGGGTTGTCGAGTAGAGTTTTAAAGCTGAACATGTCTGATTGTGGAGCTTATTTTGGAGCAGGCCCTCATGCTCAACCTGACTGATCCCTATCACCAAGTCAAGCTAATAAACCAAGCGCTTGGTGGGAGGCAACCCAATGGTAAGTGTAAATATCATTAGGATTTGTTTTTTTTTAGTTTGTTGAGTCTCAGGTCAAAAATTAAAAAAATCCGAGATACTTCACAAAAATTATGGGTTTCAGAAATAGAGCAACCATCCCCCCCGAAAGGAGTGTCTGCTCCACGCGGAGATCAGACGATGGAGAACCCATAGTTTTTGTGGAACGTCCGTTCCACTCAGGTAAGTATCTCGACAAAAAATGTGTTTTTGTTTACATCTTCTCTCTGATTTATTTTCACACTGAGACGTTGTGAAGTAAGTCTGGGGGAGGGTTTTCATCGTTCACTAACTCATTTATTTTTTGAGTCAGTTTTTAAGATCGAGTCAGTCAAAATGTTGATCACTCACTAACCACCCTCGTGCTTTAGTTATCTTATCCAATGAACTTAGCAGAGACGAAAGACACATACGTGGACCTAAAACACCTCTGACATTATCTCATTTTGTTCTTTAGCAGCTTTCGGCTTATCGAGGTTACTCTGGAAAGACTTAACTTCATTTAACTTGAAGCTAATCTTGGCTGCAATTCTTCTTGTCATGGGCATTAGATTAGGGTAGCGAGATCACACTCAGGACTTCTTATTCTTTTTACCAAGCTTGCTGATCTAGAGTGGCTAGCTCATTTTTAGCTAGTAACCACCTTGAAACCCTAAGACTTTACTCTGACCTCATGCATGTTATTCAGTATCTTATGTGCAGATATGTGCAAAAGGGCCGGAGAGTAAATGATCGACACAGTCTCTTACTCGTTACTGCAGAAGGAGAGTGTTCTAAAAGAGAACAGGCGAGACTACGGGAGCAACTGCCCCAACGCCATATGATTCATAACAAATGAGAGCAGGCTGAAAAGAAACATGAATGATTATGCAATCAGAACCACCAGTGGCACTTCGATTCCATCATATGTTACCTCCTTTGTCACCATCACCATCATGTTTCAAAAAAAACGTTCATCAAAGTAAGGTGATGGGGGGGGAGGGAAGATTCGAAAAGAAACAAAGTCGCTGGGAAGGTCAAGTAAATAATGGGTATCCGGTTGAAGGAATAAGGAACATGTAGATGATCGGATCGACTGTTCCAAAGAAAGAGCAGACGCCTGATCAGAGTGGTTGTGCTGAAAAGAAGAACGAAAAAAGAGGTTGTGGACATCAATGGATCTATCCTCTCTTACAATTTTGTGTGATATACTGCATCCTCAACAATGAAATGGTAACCACTAAACATTGATTAGCTTCAGTTAAACACATAAAAGACATGTTTTATACCTAGACCGTAACCATGACTAATCCCTATGATTGGAAGTTTACGCCACTCTTAATTGTATTTTAACACTGTTTTCTTCTTCGCAGGTGACTCTAAGTAAAGTTGAAGAGATCTTAACATGTAAAATAAGTCACAGTAGATTCTTCAAAAATCTAGTTTCGAATTGTTGTTCTGAATTGATTAAGTGGCTGTTTTGTATGCAGAAATGCTCGGAGCTGTTGTAACATGGATGAATCTTGGGTCTGGTTACTAATGTATAAACTTCACAGCTTTATATATTACAAATTGTTATTGTGTTTATCTCATTAGTTGGTTAGTCTCAATGTTAACTTCTCACTTATTCCAACCCGACAAAACTAACCTTGAATATGAGAATGGAGCTAGTGAGTTTGTGTCTTCTGCATCAAGGCATTTAGGTGATCCAGCAGAAATGTTCTGCGCTTGTCGTGATTGCCGCAATTGTCTGCCATCAATCAAGTGAGACAATGTTTGAGCATCTGGTGATTAGGCGGATAGATCAGAAGTACAAGATTATTAAATTTTGGACTAAACACGGGGATACAAGGGCTGATAAGTTAGCTGATGTCAACTCCTCTAAAAATGAGGTGTACGAGCTGTTTAGAACAACTTTTATGGCACGTGAAAGCCATCAAGCATCTGAGCAGGAGAACGCAGAAGAGTTTGAAGAAGCTGACAGGCCAGAAGAAGCTGTGTTCAGAAAGAAGTTAGAGGACTCAGAAACTTCATTGTACACAAAGTGTCAGAAATACACAAAGGTTGTTGCAATCATGGGTCTTCATAGGATAAAAGTCAAGAGTGGGATGTTTGAGAGCTATTTTGATCAGCTGCTGATACTAGTTCAAGATATGCTTTCCAGAGAAAATGTTTTACCTAAGTCTACAGATAAGGTGAAGAAGTTCCTGAAACAATTTGGTTTTGGCTATGATCTCATCCACGCCTGCAAGAATGATTGTATCCTCTATGGAAAACAGTACGAAGATTTTGTGAGCTGTCCAAGATGTAGTGAATTAAGATGGGAGAAGGATAAGCACACTGGCGAGGAGAAGAAAGGGATTCCTGTGAAGGTGCTTCGTCATGTTTCGATTGAAGACATGTTCAAAAGAATGTTATGTTAAAACGGTTGGCTAAGGACTTGTGTTGGCACTCTAGTAATGCTACTAAACATGGAACTATGCGACTTCAAGTTGATTCATTAACTTGAGTTCAGATAAACAAAAAATAGTCGGAGTTCGGTGCTGAATCAAGAAACCTAACGCTAGGTATTTTGACAGATGGCATGAATCCGTTCTCCCTCCAAAACACCAACTATAGCACATGGCATGTTCTTCTAGTCAACTACAACATGGCTCCAACAAAGTGTATGAAATCAGAGAACATCATGTTGACACCGTTGATACTAGGCCCTATCGCATTAAGCAACAACATTGACGTATATCTACAACCTTTGATACAGGATTTGCGTAATTTTTGGACAAAAGGTATTCAAGTTTATGATTTTTTTTAAGAAGGAAAGTTTTACTATTAGAGATATGTTGTTGTGGAGTATCATTGATTGCCCTGGTTTAGGGGAAATTTGCTGATTGTAAAGTGAAAGGGAAGCAAGCGTGTAATGTTTGTGGGAAAGATACACCTCATAGGGGGCTAAGGTTTAGTCAGAAACAGTTTACATGGGGAACATGAAGCGGCTGATGCCTAGTCGTCCTTATAGACGAAGGAAGGTATGGTTTGACAACACAGTGGAGCTTGGTACTGCAAAGCGGATTAAGAGTGGTGAGGGAGATGTTATTTCAACTGAAAATTATGAAGAAGAATATGATATCTGGCGTTGGAAGAAAAAGTCAATACTCTTTGACTTACCTTATTGGAAACTAGAATTTTTTTTTGCATTATGGTTATCATATATACTTTTATGTCTGATACCTTATTAAAAATACAGTACTTCATATCAAAATAATTTTATATTATGGTTCTGATATATACTTGTATATCATATGTTAGGATATGCATGTTAGGCATAACATAGATGTTATGCACGTTGAGAAGAATGTATTTGATGCGTTGTTGTCTATTCTGATGAATAGTGCAAAGTCAAAGGATGGCGTCAAAGCAAGAAAGGATTTAGAAGACATGGGAATTAGAAAAAAATTACATACAAAAGTACCGGGGAAGAGAACTTACTTGCCTCCAGCTGTGTACTGGCTTTCTAAGGAAGAAAAAAGAAACTTCTGCAAAACCTTATCCAAATTCAGAGGCCCTGATGGATATTGTGCTAATATAGCAAATTGAGTCTCAATGGATTGTGGGAACCAGATTCACACTATCGATTTAGTAAAGCAAAGTAAACCATACTTTCCCAGAGATCTCCGAATAAGCAGTTTAAGCAGTTAGCCAAGCAATCAAACAATCATAACATACGAAATAACAAAGTAAATATGAACAAATAAATAAAACAAGAAGAGAGCAAAGGAGATCTTATTCTGATTTCAATGTGTATGAGCGTTTTACAATAGGTAAAGCCTCAACAGCTAGAGCCGTTGGCGAGTTTCCTAGTTCTAACCTTTGAGACTTGAAAGACCTAGTTGAGACGCAACTCAGAAAAAAAACGGAAATATTCCTAATTGCCTAAAAGTCTAATTATTGCTGTGAGTGCTCAAAAATTTGTACCCTGCCTCTTCATCCTCAAGTTCCTTATATACTCCATTGGAGGCGGTTTGGCTTTTCCTGCTTTTGACCTTGGCCAAATTTATATCTTCTGGATATTTTCCATTTTTCTCGGATCTTCATGTTTATCTTCGGAAACTTGACATTTATCTTACTGAAGTTTAACATTTATCTGCTTTTGTAAGGCAAAAGGAATAGACCATCATACCAGTTGGGCTTGATTTCTAATAAATCATAAGTGGGCCATTGGTCTCGCTTAGGCCTTTCTCGGACCGTTTTTGGACTGGGAAAACGGCCGATTCATACATCAACAAGGGGTCATGGTCCCGATCAGTACATAAACTCACATCCCCGGCTAAAACATACATCAATTCCAATTATATTCAAATTTCATATATCAACCAACATTTTTCGGTAAATTCATACATTGACCGTTAGTCAACCACTAACGGAGTCTTACGTGGATTTAACGAATGATTACGTGGATTTTATAAGATTAATACGTGGAAATTAAATTCAAAACGACGTCGTTTTATTTAAAAAATAAATCATTTCTATTTGGACAAGAGGTGGATTTGAACCCGGGTTGTGTACGATAATCCATACCCCACTCGACCACTCTGCCATGAACGAATTACTTGTTTAGTACATTACATATACATATTTATTATTCATCATTTCCGGATTCCCAAAAATAATAGTTTTTATTTTGTTTAGAAACGATTCGAACCCGGGTTTCGATAACTCATTATCCAGTCGACCACTCTACTATGAACACCTCATCTGTGCAATAAAATAAATATACATATTTATTATTCACCTATTCCAGACTTTCCAAAAATATTTATTATTATTTGGTTTGGAGGGAAATTAGAACTTAAAATTTTTGGATTAAAATATATAAATAACGAATTTAAAACTTAAAATTTTTGGATTAAAATATATAAAAAATGAAAAAATAAATTTAAATATAAATGATTTGGATTAAATATACAAACGAGTTAAAACTTAAACTTTTTTAGAAATTAATATTTGAGAAATTTTTTTTTATAATCTAGAACATGTGAATAATAAATACTAATACATACTGTATTAAGCATATGAAGCATTCATGGTAGAGTGGTCGACTGGGGGATGGATTAATTGTGGCAACCCGGATTCAAATCCTCCTCTCATCAAAATAAAAACTATTGTTTTTGGTAACCCGAAACTGATGAATAATAAATAAGTATATGTGATGTATTAAACAAGTAAAGCGTTTATGGCAGAGTGGTCTTGTGGGGGGTATGGATCACGTATACAACCCGTGTTCGAACCACCTCCAATCCAAATGGAAATGTTTTTTTTAATAAAACGACGTCGTTTTGGATTTAATTTCCACGTATTAATCTTATAAAATCCACGTAATTATTCGTTAAATCCACGTAAGATTCCGTTAGTGGTTGACTAACGGAGATACGGTCAATGTATGAATTTACCGAAAAAAGTTAGTTGATGTATGAAATTAGAATATAATTGGAATTGATGTATGTTTTAGCCGGGGGTGTAAGTTTATGTACTGATCGGGACCGCGACCCCTCGTTGATGTATGAATTGGCCGTTTTCCCGTTTTTGGACTTGAGTGTTTTTACGATTTCTCCGAAGAACACTTCCGAAATGACGTCGATCCTTAAGGAAATCCAAACTTCTTTTATAAGAGAGATAACTTAAGGCGTTTAGTAAACCGTTGTTGTTTTATACGATCTTTTCGAATTTTTCTTTTAGAACATGATCATGAATCAAACTTAGGTTTATTCAATTGATCCACTTCGCCCGTTAGACAAGATGGACGGATCCACCTCCCTGAACGGGCGAAGTGGAGTTTTTCATTGATCCACTTCGCCCGTCGGGCAAAATGGAAGTCATAAGCAATCCACTTTGCCCGTCGGGCGAAGTGGAAGTCGTGTGCGATCCACTTCACCCGTTGGGCTAGGTGGACCGGTCCACCTTGCGTGACGGGCAAAGTTGATTGTACCATCAACCTAGTTTGCCCGTTCGACGGGTGGATTGACCCACGTTTGCCGAACGGGCAAAGTGGAGTAACGTTTGTGCTCTTATGTCATGTTCTCGATGTTCGAATCGGTGACCAAGAGATCGTGTAACCTTCCCTAAGTTCTTCTGAAGTGTTTAGTGACTTCGTGTTGTCGAGAAGTTGCTAATTTTTTCTCGTAAAACATTTCTCGAGAACTTTTAGACATTGATTTTGTCGTGACCGATTTTGACCCCGACAGTTAGCGTCCCAGCTCGTAAGAATCGTATGTTTCTTGCGGGCGGTTGATCGAGTTAGGAAAGTTTGGCGGAATAAATGGCTAAAAATCTGAGAGTGAATAGTGAATTTTAATGCTATAAATATGTGGAGTAAGTTTTTCAAAATTTTAACTCACTTCCACAAGAAATTTTACAAAATAAATTCTCTCTCAAGTTCCTAAGGAAAAAAACTTTTTCTCTTTTCTTCTCTTCTTTGTTCAAGAGATCATGTCTTCTCGAAGGTGATCTTCTTCAAAGACTCATCGCGAACGATCAGTCCCCGACGGTTCAAGTTCGGTACCCCAGCTTCCCGGGTGTGGGAGGTACCTTGATTTGTTTCTAACCCTGTTGTGGGTTGTCCGAGCATGAGTTGTCCGAATGGACTCGCGTCCATTCGAAGTTATCGCAACATTCCTGAGGCCGTGGAGTTTTGTCTCCCGAGAGAAGGAAAGGCTCCAGAATCGCCGCCCGAGGGTTACTTCACTTTTCATGAGGCCTTTCTAATGCAATGCCATCTCTGATTCCCCATCGCGAAGGTCATTGTGCGCCTCCTGAATGATTTGGGGTGTCGATCAGTCAGATTACTCTGCGTCATCTTCAGCACATTATTGGAATTCTGGTGCTGAGCTACAAGTTAAGTTTTATTTTGGATGTCGACCATTTTGACAGACTGCTGCAGTGCAAAGGGAAAAGGGACTCGATCCAAGTGAATCATCGGCTGAATTGGCAGATCATAAATGGATTTGTGTCTCACTACAAGTTCTGGAAGAGCACTTCTTCTTTGTTCGTGTCGACAACGCATCCGTGGAAGAAAGTTACATTCCTCGATTCCAGACCACGTGGACTCGTAAAGGTATTTTCGATTGTTCTTGCATTAATGTTGGTTTGTGTGATTTTAGGTCTCACACTTGTTCATGTTGCTTATTGACAGCGTCCAACCTTAACCTTCGGATCCCGTCTAGTTTGGGTGATATTAAGGGTTTAGTCCTTACCGGGGAGTTTTACTGGAATTTCTTTTCCCCGATGCGGGTCCGTCGAGCGGTTGCAATCCATCGTTCTCGGCTTCAGCCTGATTTTCCAGTGGAAGTAGAGGGTGGACCGAGCATGGATGGCCAAGGCGATGCAACTGTAAGGGAGTCGTCATCATTGATGACGATGATGTCGAGGAGCGATGCTCGGAAGACGTGCTTGGAAATTATCTCGCTAGCATTTCTGCTAGCAACGCTCAGATCG
Organism: Diplotaxis tenuifolia; assembly: GCA_014822095.1. Lineage (NCBI taxonomy): Eukaryota > Viridiplantae > Streptophyta > Magnoliopsida > Brassicales > Brassicaceae > Diplotaxis > Diplotaxis tenuifolia. The sequence continues at coordinate 8,629 of JABAYD010019495.1, forward strand.
ACCTCGATGACTTGCTTAACACCGAGTTCTTCGCTCCTGAGACCGGGTCGATGATGCCCGGAGTTAGCTGAAGCGTCTAGGATGGTTAACGTGGTACACCTTCGCTCTCGTTTATTTATTTTGTCCAGAATTTCTTCTGATCTTTAGAGTTCTTTTTCAGGGTCTCCCTAACAGAGCTCTCACCGCGAAGGCCCAAGAGGCTGGCATGGCTATCTATACCAATAAATATAGGGTCGAAATAGAGAGAGAAAAGATGATAAATCTACACAAGGCTTTACCTTCCAGACTTGTTTGAATAATCCGATTCCATGTATACCAAGCCCCAAGACAAGCACTTGTGTTAGGTTTAGTGTTGGAGGTCAGCTTTGATTCCTTCAAACAATTTCAGCAAGTGTGATTAGTTGATTGGTTGATTCACTGTAGTATCTTTAGTACTAGCTGCAATCAGTAAGTCTAGAATGGTGCTAAAGTGTGGTTAAATAACAAGCAAAATCTAATGAGTTCATCATCCCCTTCTTGACTCAATAAAACTCTTTTGAAAATATTTTTAATAAAAAGCATGAATAAGCTAATATTAGTAAACCTTCCCCCAGACTTAAATTACATTGTCCCAGTGTAACCTCTGTAAGAGTTATGGTGGAAAATATAAATCATATGGACTCAATTGAACAAGTAGAATCGAAATACCTAACCGAATTCGGGATCGATCAATGGAATGGAGGTAGCATCGATCGATGCAGGTGGTGTCCGTCGATCGATATCGACTAGGTCTCGTCGGTCGATAGGATAGTAATCCTTCTACTTGGATTTTTTTTTGTTTGCAATAAAAAATAAGAAAATCAATAATAAATGAAAATAAAACCAAATTTAAAATTTCCTAATAGTGGGTTGCCTCCCACTCAGCGCTTATTTTAGTCATCAGCTTGACTGTGATACCATATCAATCTGTAGGTGGTATTCTCAGGCATGTAATTTGCCTATCTGGTATCTCTGATTTTGCCCAATAATGATTTATTATTTGTCCATTTACCATGAACTATTCTCCCTCAGATTTGATTAGCACTATAGCTCCATAGGGTCTGACTTCATTAACAGTAAAGGGACCGGACTAGCGTGAGCGCAATTTTCCAGGAAATATTGTTAAAAGAGAATTGTACAAAAGCACCTGGTCATTTGGTTTGAAATGTCTAGAAATGATCTTTTTATCGTGATAAGCTTTTGTTCTTTGCTTGTATAGCTTTGAGTTCTCATAAGCGTGATGTCTGATTCATCTAACTCATTTAGCTGAACCAACCTCCTTTACCTAGCAGGCTTGATGTCGAAATTCATCATTTTTACGGTCCATGTTGCCTTGTGTTCTAGCTCCACCAGAAAATGGCATGATTTCCCATAAAGTAGATGAAATGGTGTAGTTCCGAGTGGTGTTGTAAATGTGGTTCTGTAAGCCCAAAGTGCATCATCCAATTTTGTAGACCAATCCTTTCGTGTTTTTCCAACTGTCTTTTCTCGTATTTCCTTGATTTGACGGTTTGAATTCGACTTGTCCGCTGGTATGAGGATGATAAGGCGTAGCTAATCGATGGTAGACTCCATGCTTCAAATGCAGCTTCTCAAGTACTTTGTTGATGAAATGAGAGCCTCCATCGCTTATTACCACCCTAGGAACTCCAAATCTAAGGAAAATGACAGTTTTGAAAAATTTCATGACTACATCAGCATCGTTCTTTGGGGATGCTATCGCTTCGACCCACTTAGAAACGTAGTCGACAGCGACTAGGATATATCTGTTCAAGTATGAAGAAGGAAAAGAGCCCATAAATTCGATGCCCCAACAATCAACACTTCCACTTCAAGTATGAAATTATGTTGCATTTCTTTTCTTTTGCTGATTTTTCCTCTTCGTTGGCAGCGATCACATTGTGCTATGTAGGACGGAGCATCTCGAAACATGGCAGGACACCAGAAACCTGCTTGTAGAATCTTAGAAACCATCTCGAAAGTTGCAAAGTGCCCAGCGTAATCGGATCCATGGCAGTGAATTATTATGTCTGAAACTTCAGTAGCTGCGTCACATCGTCTATATATTCCGCCGCTGCAGTGTTTGTAGAGGCATGGTTCATCCCAGTGATATCTTCTGCTTTCTCTCATAAACTTCTTCTTGTTATAACCTATAAGTTCTTCTGGCTCTACGTCGGCAGCTAGATAGTTTACTATATCAGCATACCAAGGCCCAACTGAACTTGTTGCAGCCAACGCAAACACCCTAGACTAGACCTTCTACAAATGGGAGAATCCATATCTTTTTGTGTAAGGTGGTGAGCGACGTTGATATCTATTTCAACTATTACTGTGTCTTTATGTGCCTTATTGTGATTGTCGTCTAAGGTTTCGATCGATACCTCTTGCTGAGTATCGATTGATGCTTTTTCAGATGTAAGACGCGCATTACCTATTAATGTTCATTATGCTCAATAGACGTTTTCTGAGGGTAAGGAATCATTGATTGGAACGTCATCTTCAATTCTGATCCGTGAAAAATGGTCAGCAACTACATTTTCTAATTCCTTCTTATCTTTTATCTCTATGTCAAATTCTTGTAGAAGTAGGATCCATTTTGAAAGCCTTGGTTTCGCATCTTTCTTCTGCATCAAGTACTTTAAGGCTGAAAGTAATATGAAGAACAAGTGAGAGAGAAATAAGTAAATCCAAGAGTGAGAGAGAGAGAGATAATTTCGTAACTAAGAAAGAGATAATGAGGAAATGTTTTCCTTACTTGAATTAGTTCACATACAACATATATATATGGACATAAGAAGGCTGAAGAAACAAGAGGATAATACTAATCTAAGGTGGTCTGGCCGAGAGATAGTGACAACACACAAACGGCTCCAAGCCTTGACCAGATCTAGTTCAATTTAAACTATTTAATTCCCACTTGTCTCTACTTCTCTCTAACGGCCACTAGCTCCACTTTGATTCAAAATTGCTTCCAAGGAAGAAGCTGGACGAGTCTTCATTGTCTTTCCTTCCAAGTCACTCTAGGTTAGGATAAGAATACTTGTAAGCCAAGACTGTACGGCCAGAGTGTACGGACTGCCTTGTAATGCAAGGTTCCATTCTTTTTCTTTCTTTAGATCAATACTCCCCCTCAAGCTTAACCATACATCATGGCTGAGCTTGGAACCATGAACACATCCCCTCGTTAAAACCTTTGCACAGAAAACCCAATGGGACAAAACCACACAAAGGAAAGAGTAGTCTTTTCATGATCTAGAGGATCCGGATAGGTCTATGAGTCCTAACCTTGGATGTATGAACTCACAACCTTGGTGGTTGCTCCTTTAGTGAATATATCAGCTAGTTGATCTTCACTTCTAGTGTATCAAGGCAAGATGATCTTCTGCTCCACGGCTTGCCTCACCTTATGACAATCCACCTCAATGTGCTTAGTTCTTTCATGGAACACTGAGTTGGATGCAATATGGTAGCTGCCTGGTTATCACAATGCATTGTGATTGGAGTTGTTGCTTCTATACCCAAGTCTCTCAACAGGTTCCTGATCCATATAAGCTCACTGGTGAGCTTCCTCATTGCTCTATATTCAGCTTCAGCACTTGAACATGACACCACCTTCTGCTTCTTGCTCTTCCAAGTAACTAGGTTGCCTCCAATGAATGTGCAATAGCCTGTAGTAGATCTTCTGTCTGTCCTATCACCAGCCCAATCTGCATCACAGTACCCCACTATCTCAGTGCTCTTGTTGCATCCCATCCATATGCCTTGACCCGAAGATTCTCTAAGGTATCTTAAGATCCTGTCCACCATGTTCCAGTGATAAACCTTGGGGTTTTGCATGTGTTGACTAGCCTGGTTCACAGCAAAGGAGATGTATGGTCTTGTGATTGCCAAGTAGATCAGCTTCCCCACCATTATTCTATAGAGTTTGAAATCTCTAAATGGATTATCCTCAAACTCCCCCTCATGCAAGACTTTATATCCTTCTTCTAGTGGTGTTTTGGCTGCTCTTAAAAGATCAAGTGTGTACTTCCTTTGAGATAGAAATATGCCTTCCTTAGACCGGAAATTTTCTATTCCTAGGAAGTACTTTAGCTCACCCAAATATTTAATATCAAATGAAGACTTAAGATCAGAAGTACACAATTGTTAAATTTTGGACTAAACACGGGGATACAAGGGCTGATAAGTTAGCTGATGTCAACTCCTCTGAAAATGAGGTGTATAAGCTGTTTAGAACAAATTTTATGGCAAGTGAAGGCCATCAAGCATCTGAGCAGGAGAACGAAGGAGAACACATAAGAGTTTGAAGAAGCTGACAGGCCAGAAGAAGCTGCGTTAAGAAAGAAGTTAGAGAACTCATAAACTTCATTGTACTCAAAGTGTCAGAAATACACAAAGGTTGTTGCAATCATGGGTCTTCACAGGATAAAAGTCAAGAGTGGGATGTTTGAGAGCTATTTTGATCAGCTACTGACATTAGTTCAAGACATGCTTCCCAGAGAAAATGGTTTACCTAAGTCTACAGATAAGGTGAAGAAGTTCCTGAAACCAATGGATTTTCAATCACAAGCTTGTATAAGTCTTTATCTTCTCTCCAACTCTCTATATCTTATTGGTACTTAGAACAAGAATTATGAAAACTGAATTATGAAAAAGAACAATTGTAGAAAGCATACTTTGCCGGCAACACATGGCAAAGCTATAAATACTTAGGCTAAAACTCGTTAGGGGCAATCTCATTATTTGGTGAATACTTGAGCCTCAAACCGCCTTGACCAACATTGGTTCTCTGCATCTTTCGGCCATCAATCGATGGCACATGGTGTGCATCAATCGATCATGATCTCTAATCCGATGGTCATCTCGGGTGAAACTCCTCTTGTCTCCAAAAAGACTCCAAAATCATCACATTCGTCCAAGTCACTCATGAACCTATAAATATGCTATATAGACTCTAAAATATAATAATTAGTTCTTAAAACCTTTTTATACCATGGCTGAAAATGAGTAAAATCCATGGTCAGAATGTCGATTGATGCTTGACGCTTCTCTTTGCAGATGGTGTGTTTGATTGTTATTGGGTCTGAGAAAAGTAATTCATGTTCCTTGCATGCACCTATAAGACAAAAAAAAGAAGAATTATCAGTACCAAAAAAATTTTAAAAAACTAAACTAAACCTAAAAAAAAACTAAACTAAACCTAAAAACAAAACTAAGGGGGAACTTTGCTCCCCGCCAATGGCGCCAAATTTGACAGGAGTTTCACGAGTTCTAGTTAGCTACTTTAGAACACAAGAATTAATAGCAAGTCTATAGTTTTGGCTGATCCTTCATAACCCTAAGTAACCCTAAATCTAACAAAGAGAACTGCTCATATATGATCAAACAAAATATAATACAAATTTGAATAGAAATCATAAAATATAATAATGATTAAGAAACATTGGAGTTCCAATACAAATCTTTGAAGGAGTCTTGGATCTTCTCTCCAAATCTAACTAAAAACGTTTAAGTATATAATAGGTTATGAAAAATGTTGTGTTTCTCAAACAATGGCAAAACACTTAAATACTAGATATAAAGTCGGCCAAGGGTAGTCTTGTAATATGTGGGACTTCTTGTCTTTTAGTAGGTCACGAACAAATCGGCCCGTTTCGTCCATCGCTGTCGATCGATGACAACATTGTGTTGTCTATTGACATTCTTACTAAATATAACCTTTGACTTCTGATTCTTCAGCATCTATGAGTTTCTTCATCATAAAGCCCCAAAAATAATATTCACATTGCTCCAAAACATATTTGGATCCGAAAATACTCTAAGATAAACTCCAAACACATAATAAATTCTAAAAAAAACACATACACAATGGGTTGAAACCGGATAAAATCCATAGCATATCATTCTCCCTTCATATATATTCATATTCCTAACCGTTATAGAAGCACCCACTGTTCTTCGGCTATACACAACACGGCAACCGCCCCACTAAAGACTGATGAGATTACAAGGACACAAAGTATAACTCCTTTCAAAGTGAGAGGAGATATCACAACAAAATAAATGGATAATCATTGAGTCGTGATAAACGATTCTAATTGGTAGAAGATATTGATTAATCTAGTACCAATAAGCTACAACACAAAACAAACTGCCAAGATCAAAAGTTTAAACAAAACAATATTTTCATTTCTTTGGATATTTGATTAAAATATTCAAGAAGAAACCAAAAAAAAAATTTTAAAAAAAATTCTTTATAAAGCTGTATCCAATTAAAAGAATCGGAAACATATGTAAAAAAATTTCCTCTTTGTAAAGAATGAGGAGCGAGAACAGAAAGAAAGCTATTAGACCATGTGCAACGCGGGTCCGTAATGAATCCTTGGCGTTAATGCTTAGGCAAATGACCTTAAAAAATAATAAAAATATTTTGCGAGCCAAGGATTAATCCTTAGAGAAGGATTTTTACAGGTGAAATCCTTATCGACGTGGCAAGACGATTCCGTCTCTGTCCCTCCTCCTTCTCCGGCTTCTTCCGCTTTCTCCGCCATCGATTTTCTCTCCCGATGCTCTCGCCTCAAGCTATTGTAACCTCACCCTCGAAACCGTTGGCTTCAATCGTGGATTTGGAGAGAGCCAAGACCAAATCTCCAGAGGAGCTCACTTCTCATGCTTCAGGTTCCAAATTTCCCCGAGTTTCTCACTTCCCCTCTAACCTCTCACACCATCCCCGTCATCACTTTTCTCCTCCGCGAAGTCGGAGTCTCCTCCACCTTTGACCTCCGTCAAGCCCTGCGCCGCCGTCCTTGTCTCCTCGCCTGCAGCGTCGATCACCAGCTAAGGCCTACCCTCTACTTCTTGAGTTTCCTCAGTTGAAGGTATGTAGTGTTTCTTCTCTGCCATTGAAGACCTCTGGACTTTGTTCTTCTGTACAGAAAGATTCTTGATTTATAATTTTTTGCTAGGACAATGGAATGTGGAAAGCTAAAAAATTTAAAT
>JABAYD010019505.1:223-15280 GCA_014822095.1 Diplotaxis tenuifolia
ATATTTTCTAATTATTTGAGAGAAGAAAAATTAGTGTTAAATTTAAAAGGATAATTACTATTTTTTATTTTTTAAAACAGATAATTACTATTTTTAAAAGAAATTTGGACTTGAAATTAAAAAGGATAATTAAACTATCAATTACAATAAAAAGAAAAAAGGATAATTAATAAAATACAATCAAGGCAATTGAATTAAATAATTTACAAACGGTTTGCCTTTTTAGGAGTTTAAACATATAATTTACATTTATAATATTTACTTGCATTTATTAACAAATGCAAGTAATTTACAAACGGTTTGCCTTGATTCAACTTTCTGATTTATAGTATTTGATAATTAAATATATTGACTCAGATAATTAAACTATGAATATCCACATTATCATATAAAAAAAATTTTGACGCTAAAGAAGCATGTTCCCTTTTTCCAATAAATAGGAACTTGTTTTCTCTAGAATTTTTTGATTCGTTATGTGTTTCTCTTTTGCATTAGAAAGCATTTTTACTTTTTAACAATGACATTAGGAAAATTAACGTTATATAGTCTTTGTTTTTTTAGAAAGATAATTTTTATAATTATCTTTTCTTTATTAATCATTTTATATGTTTTTTTGGATTTTGACATTTTTAATTAGGATTTTTCCTTTTTAACTTTTAAAAAATTACGATTTAATCTTTTTAAAAAGGATAATTACTATTTAAAAAGAATAATTACTGTTTTTTTTAAATAATAACTATTATAAAGAAAATAAGCATTATNNNTATTTTCTAATTATTTGAGAGAAGAAAAATCAGTGTTAAATTTAAAAGGATAATTACTATTTTTTATTTTTTAAAACAGATAATTACTATTTTTAAAAGATAATAACTATTTTTAAAAAGGATAATTACTATTTTTTACGTAACATATGTCACAATCTTAAAAACATAAATGCCATGTCTCGCAATCATATTAATTAGTAACTTTGAGGAACCAAGTTTTATATAATAAGATAGTGATTTCATGCACCACATAAACAGGAATATTAACTTTTGAAAGAAAATTCTTGTCTTAATATCTTATCGGTTCATTTTTTTGGTATTTACCCAAATCAGGTTTTTCAAACGTCAAGTGAGCAATAAATGTTGGAAATAATACTACAGTAAAAACTCTATAAATTAATAATGTTGGGACTTTGAAATTTTATTAATTTATAGAGATATTAATTTACCAAAAATTTTCTTTTTTAATTTTTTTTATTTTAAAGTATGTTTTATGCATAAATATGAAGAATAGCTGACTTTACGGTATATGCATTGATTAAATTTTATTGATACCAATTTATATTGTCTTTATTCGCATATTTGGTACATACCGTAAATGGAAATGCATTTTAATTGTAAAATAATACGAAAGTATTTATAAATATTAAGAAAAATAAAGATAGATTTCACTATAATAAAAAAAAGTCATCTATGAAACTTTATATTGATTATACTTATAAAATTTATAAATGTTAATTATTAATTTACGTTTATATTGGGACCATATATTTACATAAGGTTTTTCAAAATTTTATTATCTTATTATTTTATCGATTTGTGTCATATTTTACACCGGCCCAGGGAACGATGAAATTTATTAATTTATAGAGATTATTAATTTATCGAGTATTAATTTATAGAGGTTCTACTGTACTAGTTATTGCTTGGTGCTAAACATTAGAGAAATTTGGGTTAACAATATGAAATTTCCTATGCTATTACAAAAATAAATTAAATTTCCTGCCAGAAAAAGGATATTTTCTTCTTTTTTTACTTTTAGCCATTGTTTATATGATACTTGTTGTAAGTGGTTTAATCAAATAAAATGAAAATTAGATGACGCAAAACCTAACGCGGAAATTAGATGAAAGAAGCTTATATTTATTATATTGTGACATTCAACAATGCGTCTTTTGATCAAAACGGAGTTGATTTAGTGTTATTTGGTTTAGTTTGTTTAGGAGTATTCATGTCTCATCTACTTAAGTGATTAAGAAAAGAACGTTCATCATCTTGTAACAAAAAGATCTCCAGAGAAAAGAAAAGAGAAAGAAGGAGAAAGAGATCATTAATAAGCTTAAGTTGTATCTTGATTCATAGTTTCTTGTGATGATCTTGTGTACATTCTCGATTCGATTATAGTGGAAAGTTGCTTGTACCGTCTAGCTCCAAACGTACGGGTTCACATCGAATCCCGAGAGTTCGTCAGAGGTGTGAGATTAAGGTGAGCAAAATAGTTATCGAAGACTCAAGTTTCAGTATAATCAACTTTGACTTTGATTCATAACAAGTAGTATCAAACCCAGGTTCTGACTCAATCAAGGAATCAATAGCGAAGATCGAGATCGTGTGTGTCGATGGACAATGAGATTTCTCAATGCAAAAGAAGCGTATGCTAGCGCATGTATCAATTCTTGGATTGAAGGATTCTTTGGTTGAATCGTCATCATCGTCAGATCCTAGAATTACAATGAAGAGAGGCAAAGATGAAGAAAACTTCAAAGTACGTCTGAAGCAGCATGAGATCGAGAAGTTTGAGAAAGCAGAAAGAGCTATAAACATGAACATCTTGAATTTTGGTGATCATGTGTTAAGGAAATTGGAGGACTACACTACGGTGGCTTCTATATGGTCTACCCTGGAAAGGTTATTATAACGTCCCGACCACCCACGGCTAATGGGCCACTCACACCCGTTCTCTTGACCCGTAGCCCCCATTCTGTTCCAACGACCGGTCCGTTAATTTTCCACCCATCCTTTGACTACTCCGGCTCAAGCACGATGTTCAAGCACGCTTAACTCTGGAGTTCTCTCTGGATGTGCTCTCGAATAGGTAAGTACACTTTGGTGACATAGGTAGCTAAATCAATTCTCTTAAACTGTTCTATATATCACAACTCGGGATGTTACAGTTATATAGCTCAAAGACTCTTCCTAATAGAATTCATATGTAACATAAGTTTTACACTTTCAAGATGTTGGAGACGAAGTCTATAGATGAAAACATTGATGACTTCTTGAAACTAGTATTTGGGTTAAGTAGTGCGAAGGTCTCTATATCTGAGGAAGTGCAAACAATATTGTTACTAGGTTCTCTACCAACTCAGTACAATAAACTGAAGGAAACGCTAAAGTATGAAAGAGAAACTCTTGCCATAGAAGACGTAACTAATGCAGCGAAGTCCAACGAGATCGAACTAAAGGAAGTAAAGGGGTCGTCTTTAACTCAGAGGTCTGGTGAAGTCTATATCACTAGGGGAAGACAAGAAAGAAGAGATTCGTATAGAGGAAAAGGTTCAAGCAAATCCAGGTCCAGATCAAGAACTAATGTGACATGTTGGTAATGCAAGAAGGAAGGCCACTTGAAGAAGGACTGTTCTGTGAGGAAAAACCGAATGGAGAATGAAGATAATAGAGAAGCATCAGTGATGGTGGACAAGCTACAGGAGATAGAAGCTTTAGCTATCTCAGATCAACAGCCTATGAACAGGTGGGTGATTGACTCTGGTTGTTCATATCATATGACCTCGAGGAGAAACTGCTTTAGGGAGTTCAAGGAAGTCACAGGAGGTCAAGAATTACTAGCAGATGATAGAGCGATTTCAGTCGAAGGGATTGGCACTATCATGATCAATACAAACGGAGGAACTGTTAGCAAGCTCACCAATGTCATGTATGTCCCGCACCTCAAAAGAAACATAATATAAGTTAGTTATCTTGATGTGCAGAGATTTATACAAGAAGGTGGAGAAGGGAAGACGAGATTCTTTAAAAAGGGGAAGCTAGCCCTTAATGGAATGTTGTGTGGAAGCTTGTATTTTATAGATGGAGGAACTACAAACCCATCATAAAATACGGTCATTAGCAAAGATGATACTGCTATGTGGCACTTTAGAAGGGCTCAGACTAGCATAAGAAACCTGGAAATATTGGCAGAAAATGGAATCTTGAACAATAAGAAGATCAGTGAGATGGACTTCTGCGAAAGTTGTATCATGGGAAAGAACAAGAGACTCAACTTTAATGTGGGTAAGCATATTAGCGATGAGGTTCTCAAGTATGTTCATTCTGATCTTTGGGGTTCGCCAACTGTTCACATGTCCATATCTAGGAAGCAATACTTCTTATCGATAATAGATGACTATACTAGGAAGGTGTGGATCTATTTCCTAGCAACTATAAATGAAGCCTTTAATAAGTTTGTTGAATGGAAAAACTTAGTTGAGAATCAAGTGAACCGGAAAGTTAAGTGTCTTAGAACTGATAGTGGCTTAGAGCTATATAACATTGCCTTTGATGAATTCTATAAGAAACATGGTATAGAAAGACATAGGAAATGTTCATATACTCCGCAACAAAACGGTGTTGCAGAGCATATGAACAAGATAATAATGGAAAAGGCGAGATGTTTGTTGAGTGAATCAAGTTTGGAAGAACGATTCTGAGCAGAAGCAGTTGCAACCTTGATCAACCGAACTTCATCATCATCGAATGACTTCAACATCTCAGGAGAATTGTGGCTTGGGAAAGTGCATGAATATGGGCATCTCAGGAGGTTCGGCGCTATTATCTACACACATGTTGATCAAGGGAAACTAAAACCAAAGACATTTAAAGATGTTTTCATCTACTATCCAACCGGGGTGAAAAGCTATAAGGTTTTGCTGCTTGAGGAAGTGAAGTGTGTGATCATCAGGAATATCATTTTCAGAGAAAATCAGCTCTACAAAGAGCTATCTCAGGGCAGTGAAAAAGGGTCAGTGCAGTTGCATGCATATACAGTTAAAGGTGTCAAGACATCAGTGGAATTTGGTGAAGGTTCTAAGTTTGTTTCAGAGGATAAGGATGAAGGTGGAGTAGTGTCTGCATAGTCTGAAGAAGAGGATGGAACATCAGAAGTACCAGAAGATCTCAGTAAATATCAATTAGTCAGAGACAGGGCACGTAGAGAAATCACAAAGCCATCAAGATACACTGAAGATGGGGCTCTGCATTTGCATAATCTGTTGCAGAAGATATTGAATGTGATGAATCTAGGAGCTATGAGGAGGCTATGAAGAGTAAAGACTAGGTAAAACATAATGGTGGAATGGATGACGTGATGGTGTCACTGGATAAAAATAATACGCGGTACATGTGTGAACTACCGTAAGGCAAGAAGAAAATAGGATGTAGGTGGTTGTATAAGCTCAAGCCGAGTATACTTGGAGTGGAACCACCAAGATGTAAAGCAAGGCTTGTGGCTAATAAGTACTCACAGCGAGAGGGAGTTGATTACAAGAGATTTTCGTTTATGTGGTGAAACATGTAGGTATGAAGCTCATGCTATCAATTGTGGTTGATCAAGATCTATAGATGGAGCAGCTAGATGTGAAGACATCATTTTTATATGATTCTGTTGATGAAGACATTTATATGGAACAACCTCCAAGGGTATGAAGTTAAAGGAAAAGAGCAAAAGATGTGTAAGCAGGTGAAGTTTTTGTATGGTTTGAAACAAGCTTCGGGACAGTGGAATAAGTGTTTCGGCCAGTTTATGATGAAGAATGAGACTGTGTATACTTCAGGAAGTTGAAGAATATATATATATATATACTCTTATACGTAGATGATATGTTATGGACATTAACAATGTCATGAAGATGCTTGCAAGTAAGTTTGATACGAAGGATCTAGGACCAGGAAAGAGAATCTTAGGAATGGATATAGAGAGAGACAAAGATATCTCAGTCAGGTTATATTAAGAAGGTTCTACAAATGTTTCATATGGACTTGGAAATTTAGTATCTACTTTGTTAGGAGCTCATTTCAAATTGTGTCATTGAAGGAAGGTGATCTTGGTGTAGATTCTGAAGAAGAGTATCCATATGTAAATGCAATTGAGAGCATTACGTATGCAACGATAGGCACTAGATCTGATCTTATATTTGCAGTTGGAGTGGTAAGTCGGTTTATGAGTAATCCTAATAAGGATCATTGGGATGCAGTGCAGTGGTATATGGTCAAGACTCAGAAGTTTGGATTAGCCTTCAAGAAGAAGGATAGTCAGTTTTGTGTGAAGGATTTTTCAGATTCAGACTATGGGAGTGATCTTGATCGCAAACGGTCGATGATAGGGTATGCGTTTACAGTAGGTGGTAACACAGTTAGCTGGAAGTCTGGGTTACAACCAGTGATGGCACCTATCGACAACAGAGTCAAAGTACAATATCATTGGTGGAAGTTATTAAAGAAAGTTTGTGGTTGGGAGGTTGAATTGCGTTATCAAAAGGACGAAGTCATAGTGGAATGTGATTCTCAGAGTTCCATATGCTTGACAAAGAATAATGTTTTTCATGACAAGACAAAAACCATGTTACGATATCTAAGCATGTAGCATTGAAGATGAGTTTTGTGAGAAACATGGTGGATGCAGGAGAAGTGAAAATTGTGAGGATTCATACATCCAAGAATCCAACTGACATGTTAACTAAGGTGATTCCAGTGGTGAAGTTTGAACAAGATCTATATGAGCTTGGAGTAGCTAGTTGCTAAGAAGAACGGCTACGCTTGACAGTATAAGAGATGAACTCTAAGTTGTTGATGTTAAGTGATAAAGTTGTGACATTCAACAATGCGTCTTCTAATCTAAACCGGATTTGGTTTAGTGATAAAGTTGGTACAAGAATCAAGTGGAGATAACCGGCCGTGTTATTTGGGACAGTTGGTTCAGGGGTATTTAGATCTCATCTACTTAAGTGATTGAGAAAGGAGAGTTCATCATCGCATAACAGAAAGATTTTCAGAGAAAAAAAGAGAGGAAGAAGGAAAAGAAAAAAAGAGATCATCGAGAAGCTTGAATTGTATCTTGATTCATAGTGTCTTGTGATCTTGTGTACATTCTCAATTCGATTCTAGTGGAGAGTTGCATGTAACGTCAACTCCAAACGTACGAATTCATATTGAATCCTGGACTGGGTGAAAAACTTGTGTGTCTTTGTTATCTTTTCGTTTCACAAAGTTCAAACAAGAGTTCGTGAGAGGTGTGAGATTAAGACGAGTAAGATAGTGATCGACGACTCAAGTTTCAGTATAATCAACTTCGACTTTGATTCATAACAATATTAATAAGTTTTGAATAAAAGTAAACTCTAATGTAAAATGCAAAACTTCAATTCAAATCAAGGGACTTAGAGTTCTCAATCAGAGTCTTCATCTTCTTCACCTTGTAGCGACTTGAAAAGCAAAGATGGAACCACAAAGTTCGCTACCAAATACATTGAGATCATTGCTAAACTGCAATAAGTAAACAATTCATCACATATAACTACTTTAACTTCTCAATTAATACTAATTAATTGGAGAACATAGGAGACATGTACCTTACTAGGAGGAAAGTGGTGATATCACCGGACTCAGACGGAGGCACCACACTAGCTCTTGGTTTTAATATGAGCCCAATCTTTGGATATTTACTGACTTGCCATTGATGTCCTCTTAAGCTTGAAGTTGAAGGAGATGAAGATAAGAAAAGGAACCCTTGTTTTCTTCCCAGGCTCTCTATTTGTTTCCTGTGCTGATTCAAGACGCTGGAACTGGCAGGTAATGGCTGATGATAACTTGCGCACCGCATTTTCTAGACTTACTACACTTCTCTCCTTTTTCTTGACAATGTTTGTTGAAGATAGGATTATGGTTCCTGTCTGAATATGGTGAAGATAGACTTTGTGCCAATCTTATGTAGCCACCTCACCATATAATGTAATTTTCTTTTCCGTTTTTTTTTTTTGACATTATTACAAGAAGCATAAATAATCAAAATTTCACGTCGCAATAGCAATAACATGCAAAGTACAGTTTGACAAAAATTAAAAGTATCCAAATTTTTGGTTCAAGACTGCATTTCCATTCACAAACTTAAAATGTGACTGAATATGAAACACGATTGGCGGCGGTTAAAACGGTAACCCTCTCAGACGTAATAAGCTTCAAAGAATATCACATTTTCTTGGTTCAATTCAACAATTTTACACACACGGTCACATAATTAGTAATATTCACTCCGTACCGTAAGCACACACAATCATAACTGGAGTGATCTCTTAGTGGATTCGAGGTACGTGTCCTTGGTATCCATACAACCTTTTGCTGTCTCGAGTAGTCTCAAGCAAAGTTGTGAGACTTTCTCATTCATCTGCACATCATCGAAGATACATGTCACCAACCCAGCTAGAATGACCAATTTTGGTTTTTTTCAGGAATGAGAAAAAAAAATATGTAAAACTTAAGAGAAGAAAAGTACAAGTAGTGCTGATGATATGCAATTGCAAGCTTCAAGCGCAATGTTCCCGCGAGCAATCTGCAATTTATATCATAAACACTTGAGTTGGATAGAGAACAAAATAAAAATGGAATCCATTTCTTGCTACTAGTGATAGTAGATTCTGACCTGTGAAGATTCTTGCTCAATAGCTTCCACAAGTTCACCTACAACTAGCTGAGACCAGGAGACGAGTTCATTCTTGTATGATGAGTCACCAAAGAACAGTAAATCATTTCCAATTATCTGCACCAAAACAAGGAAGTAAAACCCAAACTCTTTAATACATTTAGATTAAGATCCAGCCATCAGAAAACAGACGGCCTCTGGAAGATGCATAAAGATACCTCTGGATTGGCAGAACGGTAAGGCAGATTATCCTGGGATAGTGTTGACAACAGCGAAATGATAGCACAAAGTATCTTCACCTTCACTCTCGGCATTGCCCTACAACATCACGAAATGCCACAACCATAAAGGCAAGAAGGCGGTAAAACGTATTAAAGAAGAAGAAAAAGACATTAAAAGCATAGGACAAAGAAGCGAATGTATGTCCATTTTGCATATCAAATATTTACAACAGAATCAAACATACCATGAACTAGAGCAAGTAGCAGAAAAGATGCTCTTAAGGATCTCCATCACGCCTTTCTCAGGATTACCTTTCCAAATTAAATACAAATAAAATAAAATCTCAGTTATGAAGCTCTGAAGATAAGGACAGACAAAAGCAATTTGGTATAGGAATCATATCTCTAGTGTTGAGCAAAAGCAGTCCAAGAGATTCAACAGTTTACCTGGAACCATTACCAAGAGACTGCATAATTTGCATACCCCCGAGGCCATACTATCCGCATCAATTGACTTTAAACCTAATTGAGAAAAAACGTACAAGATATTATACTATCAAAATACCAGGCGCATATCAATTTACAGAAAGTGAAGGCTTCTACAACTATCTACAAAAATCAAAAGACCCTAATGAACACCTGAAAATGGGAAAAACAAAAAAAGAAACCTACGAAGCTAGAGTGGCGAAGAACAAAGATAGCCTTTAATCGTCAATTAGCTACAAAATTTAAAGCAGGTAAGTGGTTTTAGGGTGGCTACAATTAACAGACTATATTTATTAATATGTTTAGGCAAATAAACTCACCATCTGTCGGCGCTACATTCTCTAGACACTCAACAGCTGACATGACCAGTCCATCGGCATGAGAAATCAAACCACCTAAAAGCGCAACCTTTCAAAACTTGTTTCAGTACGTACATACTTATGCGTGATTTTATGCGTGCAAAATACTACTACACATAAGAAAGAGGACAAACCTCAGCAGTTTCGAGATAAAGATTTAACTGTTTTGTCGGAATTGTAAGAGATGGAATGGTAACTTCGCTGAATGCTAGACAAGACTTTACAAAGTTGATATGCTTCGTTCCTGATTTTAGTGCTTTTCCTGCCAATGTATTGCTTGAACGGACAAGTGTCTCCTGCAGCCAGTGACCATACACAGTATAACTTTTCACACCATTAAGCCAAGCAATAGTGTGAACGGAAAAGAATGGAACTATACAGGGCCCTCCACAGGTATAACTATCCATAATTGAAACTGATACAAAAGAACAATGAACTGATTGATTGCTGACCTTAAGTTCATGTATCCCACTAAAGGCGTCACGACACTCCGCCAAAAACAACAAATGGCGTTCCCTTTCGGCCCCATAATCAACCTAAGCATCAAAAGTTAAGTCACGATCAACCAGCTTAAACGAGGAAGTACTCATTGGTAAGTGGAACTTAGGTACCATCTCAACAAAACGGGAAATTAAATGCGATGTCTGTCGGTTATCATCATCCTTTATGTTAACGAAATCTGTAGCATCATAAAGACCCTGAGAAACTTCAAAAAGCAATTGCACCGTTGTTGAATCACATAAGCAGCCATTCCTATTTCAAGGTGAAAGAAATGAGTATACTTTAACCAAGAAAGAAAAGAAACATCAACACATAAGCAAAGAATCATAATTAAAGGGAGTCTAGTGACAAAGATGTCTTACCTAGTACCCATGTTCAGAAGATGCATGTTAACAATTTTCTTTGAAGTCCCAGACATAAGATCCAAGATCTCGATGAAATGATTCTATAATGTAACCAAAGAAATTTTTAAACGAGACTTGATAATGATATCATCCAACGGATGAGGCAGTGGCTCTAATTAGATGCTGCGGGTTGTTTCCTTAAAGCCTGAAATTAGATAAAGGAACGAGGGGGGAAAAGTATTACCAGAGAAAGTACTTTTTGCAAATCCTCCAAATGAGACAGCAGCTTCAAAATTATGGATTGCAAACTTGCTTGTTCTTCTTCAGAAATAAACTTGTCACGAGCTAGAGTTACAATTTCATCCAAGAGCGCATCCAGATGATTTTCCTGAATCCATTGAAACTAATAATTAATATCTAGAGAAACGATATTCGATATTCACATGTACGAAAACTAGCACTTCAGCCTCACCATCTTGTTCTGCAACAAAATATCCACATATGCGTCCATAATTCTCAAGTAGTCATACAGCGTCTGATACTGAGAAGCAGCCTGTTGCAATATTCAGACGTAAATGTCAGCCTGTTGCAAAGTCACGCCACCCTTCTCTTTACACAGTTTTTGTTAACATATAATTATGCAAATCATTTCTCAGGAGAAACTAAGATGGCGTCGTTTGGTAGATGATGTACATCTATATAAAGTATGAGCAGCATGCACATAAAGTTTAAAATTTATCTATGACGATGAATTCTTAATTTTGTTGAAAGTAGAAGGATACACTAAACCTTAATAACTTCATTGACGAGTGAACTCAGAAAACCTGCTTGAGATCTCCCTTCACACAACCTATTTCCAAGTAACCTGTAATTCAAGACCTGCTCGTAAAGCAGTACAGCATAAAAGGAAGGGTTAGACCCAACGGATGATATAGCTTATTAAATCTGAAATGAGGAAACAACCTGACTGAAAGAACAATCATTGCTGCATTTAATCATTTGCAGTATCTCCATAGCTTGTGAACTAACTAACTCGGATGGAAGTTCCTTGAGTAGATGATGAAGTAAAATGGACACGTGTGTAGAGTTTTCGGATGACTGAGATTTATTCCTTCCAAATCCAAGCCCCTCAAGCACGCCCAAAACATTGTTCTCCTGTACACTAAACATTTTTTTAGGAGAACAACAGATTCATTATAAAACAAAAGAGGCAGTGTTTCCTTAACAATTTGCTATTTCTAGAAAATTCTAAACACATGAAAGTGTAATAAGAATAAGAAAATACGAGCAAATGCTTTCATCCACTAACCAGTCAAGAACGGTTACTAACCTGACGTCCAGTCAGCAACAAGCATTTCATTATGTACTCAATGGCTGGTTCCATCAAATTAAAAAGCAGCTTTTTGTCGTCTGTAATATAGGAACACCCGTCCTTGTCCACTAAAATAGGTGCCAGTATATCCTCAATATCCTTGATGCATTTGATTAGATATCCTGTTATATCATGGTCAAACATATGACATTATGTGTCTTCCGCCAAGAGGAAAATCAAAACAGTTTACAGAACTCTAAACATTGGCATGTAAAAGGCTACAGTTAAAATTTATTAAGCTGGAGGTGTAAGATTATGCATCAGCATGCTAAAGGAAAAAGGATATACACTACATCCATATATATGCAGTCATGATGGAAAAATTCACGAGAATCTCCATGTGCTCCTATAATCAAGTTAAAAAGAGTTCCCTTCACTATTGACTCATGACTTCTAAGATCTGTATTTTTTTTTTCCATAACTAGCAAGCAAGTGTGGCTAGGCTAGAATTATGTATCCATTTCGATTAAGAAAGCCAGCTTGTCAAGCAAATTACAAACCATTATGATTCTTCCATATTCATCTATCTAGCATTTTTATGGAAAAAAAAAAGAACATAGAATAAGGGTACCTGAGTTGCAGAAACCCAACTTCTGCATACGATGCACCATATAAAGACGACAATACAGAGACGCCAGTGGATCTGCTAGACCTCTCACCATCATGACCAAACGATCCAGAACTTCTCTGGGTTGATTAATGAGGAAACGCCAGCAAGGTAAAATTGCAAGCTCCAAGTAACTATGGGCAGGCAACAAAAGTCAAAATAAATAAGGAAAGAAGTAAGGTGAGTAAGAACAAGTATTAACGATAGAGGCTTTACATGCGGGGGAGAAGTTCTCGAACTGAACCAACTTTGCAGAACCAGTTATAGCAAGTCTCTCTTGCTTCGAGGCAGATATCACTTGCTTGAAAACCATCTGTCTTTAGCACAAGTTAAAGTAAAAATTATAATCTGCAACTAGAAGACTGCAGGTTCTGGTATAAACTTAAGTGTCTGATTGTGATCATGAATAGACTCTCAGATCGCGTAGTTCCATTCTCAGTGACACTATGCTCATGACTAAAGGTCTATTTGTTGACAGAACTCTAAGATTAGAATAGAGATGCATACTTGGTAAAGTGCAGGTCACTGTTCCATCTACATCATGTTCTGCTTTCTCCTTGATACGTTCCCACACCATATCCCCAACCATATCAAGCATGTCGGTCACTACAACAAAGACTGTAGGATAAAACTGCAAAACTGTTGTGTCCATCAGAAGTTTTGTGACCTGCAGAAGATAACATAGAATTGACCATTGTTATAATTTTTTGCATACGAATTTTGTACCAAAGGAGATTTGATAAGTTGGCAAGTTAACCTTTATTGATAACTTTAACGATGTTACTCGATCTTCAGCCTGCCAAGCTTTAGTGATTCCATCTATTAGCTCGCGTACTTTGGCTAGATATTCCTGTTGGTCCATCACTTTGGCAGTTTCTTCCAGAGAAGTTTGCTCGCTGCCTGCTTCCTCCAAATGTGGTTGAGCGGAAGGGGTCTCAACTGAGTAAATAAAAGCAAAAGAGCTGTTATAATATGCTTTCACGAGTTTGGAACAGATTTATTTACAAGGCACAACAAAGACACATACCTTTGGAGCCTTTCGTTATTACATTAGATACCTGTAGAACATGGGTAAACAAGTTAAGACAGTAAGGGAAACACCAAGTGATCTTCCTGGCTATATGATCACCTAAGAGTTAATGCAAAGAATATAACGTAACTGGAGAGTATGAAATGACTTTGGAGACAGGGAAGCGTTGAATCAAGATACGTTTAAGAGACTTCCACTCCTTTGTCAGCTCCTGAGTCACCGATTGAATGGATAGAGAAGTATCTTCTTCTACCTCTTCCTCAACAAAAAGTAGAAAATACAATCTTCTATCAAAAGAGCAACTAAGTTGACTCAACAACTGATTTGCTAATTTGAGGAATCATTTCAGTGACTGCAATAAGCTAAAAGCCAATAAAGAGAATGGAGGAGGAAGCCTGTGGCGGACCTGATGTTGACGAGAAGCAATTGGAGAGGAAAGAGGGTGCTTTTGAGTACGTGAACGTGGAAGTAGATGAGATTTGTGCTCAGCTCCATAGTCGCGACGCCGGAATTCGAACTCCATGGCTTTTGTGATTCTCCTCGTCGTCGATTCCAACTGAAAGTGAAAGACGTAGTTACGGTGTCGTTTAACAAAAAGTCAAATTTGGATTGGTTAAGAGACATGTCCAACCCTTGACCAAACCGAGCCAATCCCAAGCCTAATTAAGTTAATTTGATTTGGTTTAAGAGTACCTCGATCCTATCGGGTTTATTTTCTGTCTTATGACGAATGGTTGGGTTAGGCATCGCCGCATGGGTACATTGCGGAACCAAACCCAAACCAAAGAATCTTGGGGATAACCTGAATAAATATTTTTTTTATATATTAAATTATCTAATCTTGCTTGAACCAGTGGATATAAATTTTGTAATTCTGAACCTGATGAACTAAAATTAAATAGAGTGAACTACCGTCTATTCTATTAAAACATAGTCTTTTTTTATCTACTAATACAAATTGTGAGATAAATTTAGACATTTTTTAAAATGTTACAAATAAATAAATAATACACAGACCGCATTAATTAAATCAAACTTAGACGATTAATATCTATAAACCAAATTAAAAAAAACGACGGTTTATCAAAATATGAAAATATACAAAATTGTATGAAACTAATGAATTTCATATATTAACAGTTCCTTAACAAATATGTAAATCTACTAATTCTATGAAATCAATAAGTTTTGGAAATCGTAATATACCGTTTAATATCTAACAGTTCCTTAAAAATATATAAATATAATAATTAATTAAATTGATATTTCTGACCCAAAGGTGTTT
Source organism: Diplotaxis tenuifolia (assembly GCA_014822095.1). Classification (NCBI taxonomy): domain Eukaryota; kingdom Viridiplantae; phylum Streptophyta; class Magnoliopsida; order Brassicales; family Brassicaceae; genus Diplotaxis; species Diplotaxis tenuifolia. The sequence goes on from JABAYD010019505.1 coordinate 14,883, forward strand.
AATATTTTTTAAAAAAAATATCAATTATTAATCACTTATTTAAATCAAGAACTTATAAAAATGTTCATGTATTTTTATTTTAAATAAAAATCACTATGTTTTGATAATTTCAGTGTTGAGTTTTTATTTTTTTACAAAAAAATAAATGTAAAACAGAACCAAAAACCAAATCTAAAAACTAAAAACCAAAAGCTGAAAACGCGGATTATATTTTTGTTTTCTTTATGTACAAAATAAACACTGCAAATAAATATGAAAATCTACTAATTATTCGAAACCAATAGATTTCATATCTTAACAGTTACTTAACAAATAAAAAAATATAATAATTATATGAAACCTATAGGTTTTAGAAATTGTAATATACCGTTTAATATCTAATAATTTCTTATAAAATG
>JABAYD010019515.1:0-10277 GCA_014822095.1 Diplotaxis tenuifolia
AGACTCGAGAACCTTGGTTTCAAATACAAAAGCATTCCTAGTTTTCCAAATCTCCCACAACAGCCATGGAAACACTTTGCAAGTGTGTAAATCCGTGCGTGAGCTCCTAGAGATGTTAATCAGGTGCACAAAATTGTCAAAGGTAGAATTCCGAGAAAAATCTCCTGAGGGTAACGGGAAATTGGATTGTTCCCATGTGGTACGTGCTTTATCACATGTAAAAAGCACGTGGCAAATACTTTCATCGCCAAGACCACAGACCGGGCAAGTTGGATCAACTGGAATACCGCGTGTATACAAACGCTGCTTGACAGCTAAAGCACCGGATAAAACCTGCCACAGAAAATGTTTAATTTTTGGCGGGGCTTTGATTTTCCATAGATCTCTCCACAATTGTTTTTCCGAGTAAGAGTGTTCCTTTGGGGATGTTTAAAGTCCACCAAAGCCTCCAGCAGCTTATAGCCACTACGAGTTGAGTATGAACCATTTGGTGTGAATCCCCACCTGATTGAATCCTCCGTCCCCAGTGAGGGTTTTATAAGTAAAATCCGTTGAACATCTTGTGGTATGAAGGTCTGATTCAACAAATTAGTATCCCATTGATTCGATCCTTGTATGAATAATTCTGAAACCTTTAGCGCTAAGTTTATGCAACTATCCTCACGATACATTGGAGGCCGGAGAATGGTATCAATAATCCAATTTTCAGCCCACACATTAGAAGTAGCCTCATTCCCAATATGTCTATATAAACCCTTTTTGAGCAGTTCTCTACCGTGCATGATACTCCTCCATGCATATGACGGACGAGTACGCCAAGCTTGTTTCCCTAGCAATGCTTGGTTGAAGCGTCCAATGTCATGAAATCCAAGACCACTTTGTTCCTTAGGTTTAACCAATTTTTCCCAAGAGACCCATGATATTTTTCTCTTAATATCCCCACTACTCCACCAAAACTCAATAATTGCACTCGTAATTCTTTCACAAAGTCCTTTTGGTAACCGAAAAACCGACATTGCATAAATTGGGAGGGCTAAAGCCACCGATTTTATTAGCACTTCCTTTGCACCCATCGAAAGGGTTTTCGAATACCACCCTTGTAACCTTCCTTCTAATTTTTCGTTAATGAAATTTAAGAGATCTTTTTTCGAACCTTGAAAGCACTCTGGGAGGCCAAGGTATGATCCTTCTCCACCTTCCTTCTCTATACCCAAAACCTCTTTTATAGCAGATTTGGTCTCATCAGCTATTCTTTTTCCAAAAATAATAGAAGACTTTGAAGGATTTATCATTTGACCAGACGCATCCCCATAAAGTTTCATACCTTTCAAAATTTCTTCATTATCCCTAATAGAGGCTTCACACAACAACAAACTATCATCAGCAAACAAGAGATGATGCACTAAAGGGCTGTCCTTTGCTAACTTAATACCATGTAATTCACCTTGTGTTTCAGCTCTATTTAAAACATGAACTAGAGCTTCGGCACACAAAATGAATAGAAAGGGTGATAGAGGATCCCCCTGACGAATACCCCTTTCCGGTTTAATGAAACCATGGGAGCGTCCATTAAACAATACCGAAAAGGTCACAGTAGTGATACATGACATTATCCATACGACCCATTTACGATCAAATTCCATTTTTTCTAGTAAAACTTCAAGAAAGTCTCATTCAACACGATCATATGCCTTTGACATGTCTGTCTTAATAGCCATACTTTCTTTACCAATTTTATCATTGGTTCTGAGTCCATGTACCAATTCATGCGCTATGATGACATTGTCGGTAATTAATCTGCCTCCAACAAAGGCCCCTTGAGTCTCTGATATTATATCCGGTAAAACCACCTTCAACCGATCACATAAAATACGAGAAATTATTTTATATTGTACACTGCACAAGCTAATGGGACACATATCTTTCATTTCCGTAGGATGTAAAATTTTTGGTAACAAAAATAACTGAGTATGATTCCACCCAGCCGGGAGTATGGCTGTGTTAAAGAAACCTTGGACATCATCCGTAATTTTCTGCCCCACAATATGCCAATATTTTTGGTAGAAAAACAAGTAAGTCCATCTTCTCCAGGGGCACTACTACCTTTAATCCCAAAGGAGGCTTTCTTGATTTCATCCGTAGAAACTTCCCTTGTTAAAACCGTGTTCATCTCTGAATTTACCCGACCCTCGAAGCCTTCAAATAAAGTTTCCAAATCCCCCGGATTAGAGCTCATGAACAAATCTCGAAAATATTCTGTAGCAATGTGTCCTTTAGATCCTTCAGAATAATGTTCATTTCCAAAGATATCTTTTAACATTAGAATTTTATTTCGAATTCTTTTTCCTTTAACCACGTTGTGAAAATATGTGGTATTCCGATCTCCTTCCCGCAACCATTCCTCTCTACTCTTTTGTCGCCAAAAAATTTCCTCCTCCCTATAGGCCGTAGCCAAATCCTGTCGCAAAATTCTCATCAAACCAATTTGTGTTTTAGAATTCCAATCATTAGTCCTTTTGAGCCTGGATAATTCCGTACGACAACGAGCAATACGATCAAGAACACTGAGGTTTGAATTAACGCTTTCTGCATTCCAACCACGAACAATGGCTTCCTCGACCCCTCTCTTACCATACATACGTTTATCAAAATAAAACCGTCCCCTTTGTAGATTTGCAGGTTCTAAGGCAAACTCTATACGTAGAGGTCTATGATCAGAAGGTCACATACTCATATAGTCAGTAGAATATTGAGGGAATAGACGAAACCATTCCTCATTCCCAAAACTTCTATCTAGTTGACATTGTACCCAGTGATGGTCTCGCATGCCTGCCCATAAGAGGGTATTTCCCGTGGTCCTCATCTCCCGAATTTACATGCTTCCGTCATATTTCGGAAGTCGAAAAAAGTAGTTTCTTCTCTAATAGCACCTCCCAATTTTTCTCCATTATGCATTAACTCATTAAAGTCTCCTACCAGAATCCAAGCCTCATCTCTAGCCACACCTATCTCTGTGAGTTTATCCCAAACATAACGTCGTCTTCCTCTAACTGGATCTCCATATACACATGATAGAAAAAAGACCATTGTTCCCATTGTCACTTTTAGGTCAATGATCCTATTGTTGCTCGAGATAATTTCAACTGAGTAACATCCTTTCCACATTAAAGTTAACCCGCCACTACGTCCAATGGGTTCCACCGTGTGTAAATAGTCATATCCCAAACTTAACTTTAAGGCGTCCATGTAGGCCATTTTCTGCTTAGTTTCCATGAGAAATAGAAAATCCGAAAAATATTGACGACGAAAATCCCGAATGCGTTGAACCGTATCCGAGTTACCCGCACCCCTGCAATTCCAACTTAATATACTCATAAAATCAGTTGGTTAAAAAGCTCCATAGAGCCCATATTAGGAGGGTTTGATGAGACCCAAGTCTGGAGCTTATGGTTTTCCAGAAAAAGTCGAGAATGATACCAAGGTATTTGTCCTCCAAAAATCAAAAATTTAGAAAGAACTCTTATGCCTATCATGAAAGACCATATATTTTGGATTTTATTTGGAATCCTTACATCCCACAACCATTGTCTACCGAGGAACACTAACCAAATTATAACATCCATTTGTATCATCCCATTACTATCCTGTATAAAGAGCCAATTCCATTGCAACCAAATTATAACATCCATTTGTATCATCCCATTACTATCCTGTATGATTATCTATTCTACTAAAATAGAGTTTTTTTTATCTACCAATACAAGTTGATACACGTTGTCATTTAAATTTGGACTCTTTTTAAAATGTTACGAATAAATAAATAATACTCACCATATAGTTAATTGGACCGCATTACTTAAATCAAACCGACACGATTAATATTTGTAAACCAAATTAAAAAAAACGGTGGTTTATCAAAATATGAAAATCTACTAATTATATGAAATCAATAAATTTCATATCTTAACAGTTCATTAACAAATATGGAAATCTACTAATTATATGATATCAATAGATTTTGAAAATAGTAATATACCGTTTAATATCTAACAATTCTTTGAAAAAATAGAAATTTAATAATTAAATTCCATTATTAATCACTTATTTAAATTATGTATTTAAAAAATGTTAATATATTTTAATATTAAATAACAATCACTCTGTTTTGATAAATTTCAATCGTAAGTTTTTATTTTTACTTTAAATTAAATGTAAAGCAAAACCAAAAATCAAATCTAAAAACTAAAAATGCGGGTTATATTTTTGTTTTCTTTCTTTACAAAATAAAATCTTGCAATTTGTTTTTTCAAAAAAATGTCATCTTTTCAATTTTAAATTCGATGTTTGATTATTTAGGATTTGTTTGTTGGTAATATCAGTTATACTAATTCAGCAGATTTAAAAACTAAAAACCAAAACCAAAAGATGAAAATCAGAAATAGAAATTTAAAAACAAAAAATTAAAAACCAAAATCTAAAACAAAATTTGAATAAAAACGGAAAATAAAAACTAATGCAAACCATTCATCACCACAAATTTCGGACTATTGATTTTATGCCAAAACGTATTTTAAATAAAGAAAAAAAAACTAATTATATAAATTTTTAAGCATAAAAAAAAATTCGCGCTTGGAAAGCGCGAATCAAAAGCTAGTTTATGTTTATTGAAAAGCTAAAATTTGAACGTTCTAATTTATTTTGAAAATGTTAAAAGACTTTTGTTCAAAGGTATTTTATTGATTATTTTCTTTTGTTATATGATTTCTTGATGCAATAATATCTAGAGATTAGTCACGTTTTAGTTCTATTTCTAGGTGTCTTTCCACTCTATATATACAGTACATGAGAAACTTTTGATATTAAACCACTCAAAAGGAGAAATACATAGTACATTGCTTAATGGATTCTCTACCTCCTTCATCTCAAATGTCTCCTGCATACCGGTATAATTAGATAGTAACTCCTACTCGGCTACTCCTAGAAATAACCCCAAGGTTAAAAACAAATATTACAAGCCCTGAGATTAAAACAACACCTCCTTCTTGTTCTTGATGAGTCTCTTACTCAATATAGTTCAAGAATCTGACTTTACACAATTTTAAGACAAAGACCCAACAACTAGTCATCTTTGTCATCATCCTCATCATAGTTGAACGGTAATGGAACAGTCTTGAACGCTCTATACTTCCCCACATTGTTCAAATGCTCATTCTCTAACCTGAAGAAGTTCCATATCCCACGTCGGATAATCTCAAGACTAGCTACAAGAGCAACCATCGTCTGTTTATGCATAAAAGAGAAGTTGAAATCCAGCACGGTCTGCACCCATGCAAATCTAAGCAAGACATTCAAGATCTGCACAATTTTTTGAGTTAAAAATCAGTTTAGCTATATGGTTCAGAATAGTGAAGGCTTATAAGTTCTCACCATGGCGATGAAGTATACTTTCTTTTGAGGGACAAGAAGTTTATCCCTGAGCCAACGGTTCTTAGAAGTCCTGTTGAGAAGACCCCAGTCCAAGACTAAGTCCCAGTAAGTACAGAAAATGGCAGCAATGGCTGAGAAGATCCCAGCTAACAATCTCCACAGAAACTGATTGTTCTTGTCCACACTGTAAGCTGTCCTTAAACAGACAGCCACTATAGTTAAAAAGTACTTGATGCCATTGTATCCTTGTTCTGCGTTGTTCTCTTCAAATAGCCGCCTCAAGCACTGTACATATATCAGTTTTTTTTTAGCAAATGTGGTAATATGAATGAAAATAAGACAGCTAGTTTTGGTCTGAAAGGTACCTGAAGGAGACGCCAGGTATATGGGACGACAGCAACAATGAATAAGAAAGCATTGTAGGTATCTGACTCTGTGCAAGTGTTTTGTCTGAGTTTGTAATCTCCCCAACCGTAGTGACATATGTAAAACTGCACGCTTCTAAGAGCTTGCACCTGACTTGTTAACTGATCTCCCAACAAGAAATCAGGTAATGTTACCTGTAGGAGATTTTAAGACAAAGTTAAGAATATGATTATCAAATATTTATTTTTGTTACCATCAACAAGAGCTCTTTAGTTTATGTTATACCTTGTAAAGAGGAGCAGCAAGGCAGTGAAAGAGGCATGTGAGGAAGAACAAGCGACTCGAACGGTAAAAGATGTTGAATGGTAAGACTAGAACTATGAACATAACCTAGAACATAAAGTAAACCATGTTAATAATATCGATACAGCTGAGTTTGGCATTCAAAATCTGGTTTTAGATTTATGGAGTTATTTTGACCTTAAAAAAAAAAGATTTAAGGACTTACAATGAGTAGGATAAGAGGAAGAAGTTCGGTTAATGCTTTGTAATCTTTAGTTACAGGATCAACCTCCATGTCAAGATTGGCAATAACACAAAGAAGAGCCAAAACACCAATGCTGAAGCCTACAAGTAGGACTTGTCTATAGCGAAGTTCTGTTCCTTGCTTGAACCCAAATATGAATGAATAGTTCACTCGGTACCGCGTCCAATAGTAAATGTTGGCAGCGTACATAAGTATGTGTAACACAATGAACCCAAACAAGCTGCAAGAAACAACAAAAGAACATAGACTACATTAAACAAAAAGATTCCAGTTCAAAATGTTGGTTACAAATTAGTATAAATAAAGCATAAGTATAATTACCTGTAAAGAGGGAACATGGTGTTCATGTACTTCTTGTGTCCATCTTCCTGTAAAATGTTACGGGTGCGTATGATGGCGAATAGTGCCACTAGTAGAGAGAACATACATCCACCCAAGAAACCTGAAAATTTTGAAAATCTAAAATTAGTTTTTTTTTTTTTTTTTTTTGATTTTAGAAGTCTTAAATCTCGTTATATAGTTTTCCAGACGGGAAAAATATGGTTTTAAGGTTGTGTAAATACGGATGTAAGAGATTATAATATTTTTATTCACACAATTAATATACAAACCATTCAAAAATGTTTTGAGGTAGTATAAATTATGAGTATATACCTGTAGAGAATGTAGTACGATGTTTCTCTCTTTTAGCTTGAGGTCTCAATATATTCATTCCTTTTGTTCTATTAGCATTAGTAAAATGCTTTATGAACGTAGCTTCAACACGCTCCATGAGTCTAGTAACCTATGACAATTGAGAAGGAGACATAGTAAGGACATGATCAATCAACCGAACCTAAAAAGAAGACATTGTTTTTTACCTCATCAGAGCCACCAAGGTAAGAGTTATCAACCATATTCATGTAAGGCTTTGCAGCATTCCTCGACGTGACTTTATCATACTTCTTTAATATCTTCGAAAACGCCAACACATTCAAGAAGCTGTAGCTTTTGAGCAGTCTAAGCTTCTGGTAGTATTCGACGAAGGCGCGTCTTAGCTTCTCCTCGACTTTTCTCAGGTTATCTCTGCTGAACTTGAGCTCCGGGTTCGAGGATTTTAGAACGTTTTTGATGGTGGAACGAGGTGTTTCTTTTGTGTTGTTGATCTTGACACGGTCCAAAACCTCGATGGAAGACGGTCTTGCAGCGTTTAGTTTGCTTATGTTGTCGGAAACGACTTTATCTTCTTCTTCTTTCTCCTTATCTTCATCGTCGTCGTCATCTTCGTCGGATTTACCAGCTTTGCTTGATCCTCCTTCTTGTATTGCTTCCAGAGTTTGAGCGCTAACTTTCACTGCAACCAAACCGGAATTTGAAATAAATCAAATTTCAATTAAGTGACTCGGTTTATAGTAGGTTCGATAAACCGGAATCAATCATTACTGTCCTATAAAACCGGAAGCAATCATCAATTTAACAGTTGTCACTAGTCGGTTCAATAAAAAAGATGTCAATTTCAATCTAGCGGTTCGGTTACTGTTTGATGAACCCGAGAATCAAACCGGTACCGGTGAGAATGCACAGTCACGGACCACTGAATTAGGTAATTTGACATAAATTTTAAATTACTCCATAGATAACAATTCGACATAACCGGAATTAATCATCAATCAAACGGAAGTGTGACCATCCAATTGAACGCTCATAAATCAAACCAGTGAGAATAATACAACTATAATAAGGTTGACTGGAATAAGCTGTAACTTTATATTTTTTTGCCTTATAATTAAAGCTGTAATTTTTTTACTGTAAGATTTAGCTGTAAATTTAAAAATAATTAATGACTTTCATATAAATTTTCTAAAACAAAAATAAATACTCTAAATTTAGTGCTTTCCAAAGCCAAAAATAAATGAAAAGAAAAGAGAAATCTGTACCTCTAAAAAATACTTACAAAGCATAGTTGGAAAATATTTATACTTTAAAAATAATTTTGGCTGTATTTTCAAAACACTTGCTAATTAATCAACCCCAATATAACCAGAAAAAAAAAAACAAATCAAATTCAATCAATTCGGTATTACAGCCCGTGAAAATCGGAATCAATTATCAATCTAACAAGCTGTCACTTTCAATTTACGATTCGGTACAGTTAGTTACGGTTCAATAAAACCGGTTAAAATAACACATCACCGACTCACTAAGTTAGGTTTACTTACTGGATCTAGCACCGGCTGGAGTAGAAGCTGCAACGGCGGCAGCCGAAATAGCCACATTTGAAGCTAAACGAGTCATCTCCACCGTCCGTTCCTCCCACTTCCACCCATCAGGATGCTCCACTTTCACCCGAAACGCGATCAACGCATCCATCTGTTTATTAAGCATCACAGCTTCTTTCATCACTTCATCAACTTTCTCTTTATAAAACTTCTCCACTTTATTGAACTCATCATCTAACCGCCGGAAAAACACCGTCTCGTACTCTCCTCCTTCCTCCGCCGCCATCAGAAACACCGTCTCGTATCCGTGACTCCCCGAGTGGACTAGAATCGGCGCTGATTTTAAACCTTCCTCGATGTCGTCGTCAGAATCTGAAAATGGACCGATCTGTGCAGCACCGTGGGGATGTCTCTTTCCTCCGGAGAGTAAACCGCTGAATGTTCGGTAGATTGTCAGCTTCCGGCGAAGATGGTGGGCGTGGCCGTGGCCGTGGGGAGGATTGTTTTCGCGTTTGAATTTGACGATCTCTTTTAAAAGAGATTTGAGATAATTGTAGTCCATGTAAGCTTCGTGCCACTCCGGCACCATCTGCGACGAGAATTCTTTACCGAACTTCATTAGTTCTTGTCTGAAATCTAAGCTTTTGGTTTCTTTGTTTCTGTGTCTGAAGAAGAGTAGTTAAGAAGACAGGATTACTTATAGGGATGGTATTAATCACTGACAGGTTCGTAGTATCTCTGGTCGTTTATGTTTTAAATAAAAATGGCAATGTGTATCAATTTTTGAGTAATCTTGTATGGTTGAAAGTTGTTGAAAAGTGGATCCCATTTACGGATGTGTTCAGAAAGGGTTAAGCCAAAGCGCGTGGGGATTTCCCCCTCACCAAATATATTATTATTTTCATATTCTATTTAATTTTGGAGTGGAAAATATAATAAATAAATACATTTTTCTATTTTTGAAATAATATCTTAAGTATCTAAAAATAAATTAAGTTAGTAATTATTTCAAAATCAAATTTAAGTAAAAAAAGAGGATGAGATTAAAGATGCTCTTAAAATGATTAAAAATAGAAAAAAATCAAAGGTGGTCATTCTAAATAAAAAAGTTGATAGCAATCCAAATTATTCTAGTAATATTGGGAAATTGGAGTTAGTAACCTTTTTATAGCCACCTTTCTATTATTATTCTTTTTAAAAGTGCCCAATAAGACTGTGGTTTCTATTAAAAATTATTTTCTTTTCAAATCTAACTATTAAATTGAAAGTACCAACAAATTGGTGCATTAAAATCGTCAGAGGGCACCATATTAAATATATTCTTTATGAGGCGGCCAATAAAAAGGCAGTTTGTCGAAGACACTGACGAGTTTTTAACTGAAGAAAAGAACTTTGCAGTTTGAGTTATATCTGACATGAAGTTAACAAGATATGCGATTATGAACAAATCTTAATTAGGGTGAGCATTTTGATTTAAAGTATCCCCTATATATTAATTAAAAAACATTTTTAAAAAATGTAACTTTAAATTTCTATTAATTAAAAACTAACTGCATTTTTCTTGAAATAGAAGGATTCTAGAGCTTCTAACAAAAAGTATAGTATAAATTTATATTCTCTAGCAATATAATACTTCACATGTTATAGTTGGTCACATATCAAATATTTATTGTTTCACTGGTTTTCTTTAAACAAAAACTACGGAACTACCTAATATGATTAAAATATATATAAGGCAA
>JABAYD010019524.1:0-13949 GCA_014822095.1 Diplotaxis tenuifolia
TTGGGACGAGGTCTTCCTATCCAAGGCCGCACCAGTCCCTAAGGACTATATGTTTTTTAAGCTCTTCAATTATTCTCATACTGGAGAAGCTTCTTATTGTCTTAAGCAGTTACCACCACGATCTCTGACATCTTGGACTGACATAAAAAATGCCTTACTGCGTAATTTTTTTAATGATGCGCAAGCTGAGGATTTGAGGATCAGAATTGTTACTTTCACATATGAACCTGCAGAGTTTCAGGAATTCCTGGATCAGATTCAAATCGGCGAGATTGTCAACACCATGTATAAATGAAGTGAATCTTCTTAGCAGTTTCTTTGAGGGACATTTCATCACCAGAAGTCCAGAAGAAGCTATAAGGTTGATTGAGAATTTGGCATCCAACAACAACACCAAGAACATTGATTATGAGAGGAAGAAATCAACTCCTGCACACAGCAAGGAGCAGATTGATGAAGTTAGAGCAAAGCTGGATAGTGTCCATAAGTTACCAAAAAGCAAGTTAGCTTTGTGGAGGAAGAAGAAGCTGAAAGTCAAGAAGAATATGTGAATTACATTGGTGGAAGCGGTTTCCGAAGACATGGAAATCAAGGCTACAACAGAAAATCTTATGGAAATAGTACGAAGAGTAACTAAAACCAGGATTCAAAGCAGCATAGGTCAGACAACAACAGCATAGCCTATGGATCTTCTTCTTATTAGAAACCACCTCCAATGACTCAAGAGTGCAAGTTGGAAGCAACGGTTGACAAAGTTCTTGAAGGACAGCAGAAGATGACTGTTGATTTCAATAGAAAGAGAGATGCTCTATACCTCAACCTCAATACCAAGTTTGAAAACCTCAACACCCATGTGTAGAAGTTAAAGAATCAGGTAGTCCATACAAGTGAGGCCATTTAGAGACATGAGGCTATTATTAAGGAGAAGGAAAAGGTTGGACAGAAGCATCACGTCAGTGCCTTGATTGAGGATGATTTTTGAGTTGAAGTGAAGAGAGAGGCTCCAAGATGGAGATTTCCGTGAAAAACATGTCTTCAGTTTGGAATGTTGTCGATCGACACCTAGTGCTGAGCATCAATCGACGGAACCTGCAGAATCAGCCACTTCGTGTGAATCTTCCAACATCGATCGACATCACTTCAGAAACATCGATCGATGACGTCCTGCATGCAGACTCACTCCCTTGGTGAGTATCAATTCAAGGTTGTTGGTTAGACATCCAACTTCAGACACTCTTGAGCAGACTTTAGACACTTCAGAGCCCATGATGGTTGATAAGACAATAGAGAAGCATTCCCGAAAGAAGCATAAGATTCCCAAACTTCTATGCAGAGAAGAGAATGACAAAAATGGATAGTTTTGCCAAATGAGTTTTTAAAATTACTTTACATACTCCTTATGATGAAGCGTATTATACTCATAGACTTTGGATGTTTTTCAGGGGAACTAGGGAGACAGATGATGACTAAGAGCGAATGTTCAACAAGATGAAAGAGAAGATGAAGCAGAGGATCAATCTCAAGAAGGAAAGTGATCCTAGGAAGTTTGTGATTCCATGCTCTATCAAGGGGCACGAATTTCCCAATGTCCTCTGTGACAGCAGATAATTTGTGGGCAGAGATATGGCAAAGAAGCTCTACCTAAAAGTGGAGCCTTCCAGTGATTCATTCACCTTTGTGGATTGCTCCCAAGTGAATTCAAAAGGAATGGTGAAAGGCGTTCCACTGCAATTCAGAATGCCTAGTCCCAGTAGACTTCCATGTGATGGATGTCCAGATTGATGGGAATTCTTTCATACTACTTGGAAGAGCTTTCATGGCCACAGTTGGAGCTATATGCGGAATGGCAACAAAAAGGTTGTATCTATCTTGGAGAATTACTAAGAACCTGTTAAATATAAGAATACATTTACCATCATTGATTTGGGTAATGGTACAGGTCTTATTGCAAGGTGTTTTTGCAATTACGAGCTGAAAAATAAGTCTGGTGATGGAGCATCGATCGACACCCAGCCCATTCATCGATCGACACCCAGCCCATTCATCGATCGACGATACTGCAGTTCAACAATCAATTGATAGCCATCCGTCAATATCGATAGACACTCATCATTTCACATCAGACCCACCTCGTGATTCAACATCAGATCAACATCAGATGCAAAAAGAGTATGTCTAAGATTACCACGAAGAAGCACTCATCGAGTACCGTGGTCTAGCCTTAGAAGAAGTTGGCTTCTCAACAGCAGCTCTCAAAAGACAGAACATAGCATCAATCGAGACATATCATTTAGAATCAATACCAGCTCTGCACTCAGGCACCGTACATCGTACTTGTTGGGGGTCAACGTCACATCGGAATAAATGACTAAAAGTCCTTAAAAATGAATATGACCATTTCTCAGAAAAGTAATTTTTCAAAAAGACACCTTTGCAGAAACATTCTTCGATAGAATTCCCAAAAGCCCCAATCGAGCCTCTAAAAACTAAACAAAAATCGTCTGAGAGCAATAGACAAGTATCCGAACAAGGCTACGGACCAAATTAAGCATGGCAATCAGACTACGCACGTGCCAAGCTCAGTCACTGCGTAACGACCAAGCTCGAGCCAAGCTTGGTCACTACGTAGCGACCGAGCTCGAGCCAAAGCTCGGTCGCTACGTAGCGACTGAGCATGTTCATGCTCGGTCACTACATAGCGACCGAGCTCAAGCCAAGCTCAGTTGCGATGTAGCGATCGAGCATGTACCCGCTCGGTCGCTACGTAACGACCGGCTCACGTACGATCGTGGTTGCTACGCAGCGACCGGACTGTCCCGAACGCCGACGCAATGCGAATCCATGTATTCTCGTATACTCTCTACTGTTATCTTCCGTAGGCTACGGGTTAACCACTCCTTGTTCCTTATGAATCGGAGTCATCAGTCAAACTTTACGATAAAAACTGCGGGAAGTTTTTTTTATCGTAGGAACCGTAATAAACGTTTCGAGTCGAAAGACAGCCCAAAGAGACCTAAAACGCGATTCGAAAGCCACTTACGATTTCTTAACCAAAAGCCCATAAACCTTATGATGATTTATGCTTGGTTCACAAGACAAGATAAATGTCAAGTTTCCGCGGATAAATGTCAAGTTTTCGAAGATAATCATGACGATCAGGAAAAATGGAATATCTCCATTTTTGAGCTATGACGGCTTATGATAGAAGGGGACAAGCACAAACCGACCTAGGAGGGATATATAAGGAGTCCTAGGCGAGAGGCAAAAAGCGATCTCACACAGCAAAACTTAGCACTTAACGCATTAGGCAACTTTCCGCTTTTGTAATTCAAGCTGCGACTCAACTAGAGTTTTAGTCTTAGATTGTTAGAACTAAGGATCTCGCCGACAGTCTCGTGGCCAAGGCATTTACCTCGTTGTAAGCTTACACACGAATTCGGAATAAGACTCCTTTTTCTTTTTCTCGATTTCTTATATTTAATTACTTATATTTTTGTACTCGTATCTTGATTGCTTGGCTTGTGGTTTAGCAGATATCCGAGACCTCTGGGAAATTTAGGTTAATTTAACGTTTCTTTATTTACGGAAATCGACAATGCAAATTTCGATTCCCACAGTTTGGCGTTAGAAGGAGGGGGGGTTATGGATCTATCTAACTCTCAAGCCGCAATACGATAGATAAAATATGATGAAAGAAGAACGACAAACTCGTGACAATGAAAACATATACGACAACGTTGAAACTATAACTCCCGCAGGAAACGCATCCGCGGTTAACACTGACGCTAACACTGCAACATTTCAGGAGGTGCTCACCGCCTTCCAAAAGAATTCGGACGAGCACAATAAGCTAATTGGATCTCTCGCAAAACAGGTTGAAACCCTAACCACAAAGACCAAGGCTATCTGCCCCCGCGAAACCACCAAGCTTCGCAGAAGAAGACTTGATTTCGCGACTCCCACAGATCAATCCCACAGATATGAGAAAAAACTTCTGATTAAGTTTGGCCGCAATAATTAACCTTGTCATGGCTCTCGTACAAGTAAAAATCGAAAACAACTTTACGAGAAAACTTTACGGGACAACTTTCGTAAAACTATGCTCGACAACAATCTACGAAACAGCCTTCATAAAAGTTCAAATTTGATAACACTCAAGCGAAGCTAGGTCGCTACGTAGCGACTGAGCACATACATTGCTCGGTCGCTGTGTAGCGACCGAGCTCAAGAAGGTCCTCTTTTGCGTTCTCTTTTGAATTTTGATCGAAACGTTTTTTTGTTTCGTCTCAATCAGAATTTCAGTTGAGATTTTACGGCGAAAACAAGTTAGACTTGTCTAAACTTCTTGGCTTGCTCGTACTCACTACGTAACGACCTGTCAGACCTCCAACTCGCTACCTAGCAACCTGTCAAGCCTCAATAAAATCCACCTTTGTGTTCTCTTCTGAATCGCGATCAAAACGCTTTTCGCTTCGTCTCAATCAGAGTTTCCGTTGAGATTTTACAACGAAACAAGTAAGACTCGTCTAAACACCTTGGCTTGCTCCTACTCGCCCTTACCTCCATCTTTGTTTTCTCCTTCGAATCTCCATTGAAACGTCTCTTATGTCATCTCGATTGGAGTTACCATTGAAACTTTATGATATAAAAAACGCAATGACTTATTTTCTCGCATGAATTCAAATTAGTCGTATAAATCGGCAACGATTAATTTAACACTTTAGCCACCTCAAATATACGATTACGTTGAAACTTTTTATAAAAATTGAAGTCGTATCCACGGAGAAGATAACAGTCAAGCTCGGAAGAGAAACGTCAAGTTTCAAAGGATAAACACCCATATCTAAAATGGCGAACATCCACGAGAAGAGGAAGGGGAAATAAGCAAGCAAAACTGAGAAGAAAAATAACTGCATCTTCAACAAAACTAAGGTATCTCCGACTTGAAATTTTCTTAAATCGAACTTAGGGTTTTCACAAGAAAAAAATAAAAAACCGCCGTAGACCTTAGGGAACTTAGAATCTAGGTGGATAGTTTAGCAAGCTAAGTCTTAGGCAATTTTTCCTATCTATTGTTCTTTAATCGTTCAGGCAGAACTCATAAACCGATCCAATCTCTCGTACAACCAAGAAACGATAACCACGCATTCAAGTGTACTCATTTCGCTTCCCAAAGAAAGAAATAACTAGAGATACAAACGTCGTCTTAAAACCGACTCGTTCCTATAAATTTTCTTAAAATCGGTATATTCCAAGTCATCATCTACCAAGCGTCGTCTTTAAAATCGACCCAGATTGACGATCTTCCCAATCCTCGAAAGAAAAAACGTACACAATTCTTCGAAAGAACAGTTCATCCATCTTCTTTCGTAAAAAAGGAGGGAGTATGTGTGTATACTTTACTCATATACTCCCATATTTCAGAAAAAAAAAATTCCTCACATCAAGAAACGCTTTCGACAAATTAAACTAGTAATAATAGGCGGAAAAATATTCAGATAATGCGATGCCTCGTCAAAATCATCCCAAAATCAAACGATAATCTAAGATTCGTCTAAACGCTAGGAACTAATCCAAACCATCAGAAAAATAATCTTGAGGACTATACAGCATCTCTCGTTGCAATCATGCGTTTAGAAATCCTCTGCCAAACTTCAGAGTGAAACTCGATGACTTGCTGATGTCATAAAGATCTTTTCTGATTTGGTAAAATGAATTTTGTATAATAAGTCAAAAAATTATACGGAAAATCTTCAGGTATCAAAGCATCGCTCTCATTTTCCGTTGAACCAAATGAGTCACGGAATGATATCAAAAACATTTGCGACAAATAAAAATCAAAAACACAAGTAGCAACAACAGGGAACACGTCATCCTTGCTCGCTGACTGATCCTATCGCTCAAGAACCCACGAAAACGTTTTGTGGCTAGATTCTGATGAAATAACCTTCAGTAAAACTCCATGAGTGACTCAAAGAAACTTTCATTGAAGAATCAAAATCAAAGCGGAAACGTTTCTAAACAACCTGCTGGAACATTGTTACTTTGGCATCTCCATATGTCGCGGGTATTTACTAAATTCATAAAACCAGTCGCCCAGCACTTACGCCAAAAAAAATCCGTCATATAATAATATCATGTCATACGAAGCAACTTTCGAAACTGAACGTAACAGATTGTACGAAGAGTACTTTCCTTATAGCAAAAACCAAGCTATATGATCCGATATTGGACGACCAATCTAAAACTTTATTTCCTCCCACCACGATCTGAAAGATTCCATTCTTTAGCCATGCGGCTCACTAGAATCCGCTGATCGCATCTGAGCAGGAAATCATCTCGCAACTGACTCTGCAAGTGCTCCGCATCGAGCTTCTTAAGGCTTGGTCTCCCTTGGATTAAAAGGAAACAACTTCCATGCTAATAAAGAAAATATTATACGAAACTTTCATCGTATAACTTAAAGTGGAAAAATGTTTTCTATGACGATGTGTATACTAGGCCTATCAATCTCGATAATCGCCATTCAGCCCACATCCAATTATGCCTTCCCTTCGAAACAGAACTGGATTACGGCATCCTCTTTAAGGACGATTCTAACCGACTCAACCTTATTGATAGCAAGAAAGTGTCATGGTCTAATCTTTTGGCAGCAACATCCTTGCCGACACAACTTCATGCCAAGTCAAAACATTTGACCAAACATTGCTTCGTTTGATCGCTTACCAGCTAAACGACAATCCGCGATTAGTCTAAAAGCGTCAAATGACGATTAAGACAATAATTATCGTATAATCCATAAACGGAATCCATATGATAAAATTCTTCGTAACACAGCTCCTAGAGCTATACGAAACACTCTAAAAATACGAGAAATAAATCTCGAATGGTTGATTCTTCACAAGGCGCAAAATCGATTCCTCTTAGGACGAATAAACGCGACTCGTCGGTCCTAATTCCTCTATCATATATCAAGCTACTCAACATCCAAACATGAACGGAAGTTTTTGCTGCGAATGTCCGCAAACAAACCAAAATGTTCCTCCAAACAGGTTTAAAACAAAACCCTTGCAACACTGCAAAACATCTTCAAGCCCACGAGCATTTCAAACACGAAATGCGGCATACGAAAGAAAAACCAATCTTCGGCATCGCAAGACATCGCAGACACCTGAAGAATAGTTTTTCGACAAAAATACCTTCCTCGATTAAATCACCTTCTTGGAACACAAAACAGTCCATCCGCGACTATAAAACAAACAAAACTTCTTAAGATATGTATCCTCCGCAAGGGTCCAAATAACGGTAACATCTACCGACTAAATTTATTGCTGATCACAACAAACTCCCAAAAGTCCTAAACTGACTTAGTTATCTCGCAGAGATAGCTCTCATACACCCGACACAAGCGTAATAGCGCTATAAAAAATCAAAATTTTGGTCAGCACCTTTGGGGATGCGCGATTCCGATCAGACAAGTGGTATAAGTCGAGAAACTATCGCGGATTTTAAACCGGTACAGAATCAGGTTAAATTCGCAACAGACAAAACGAACGCATATTAGTCATCGAAAGCCTTAAAACCAAAAGTAAACCTAGGTCTTACCGTAAACTCAGCACACTGGTCTTTAACATCTCTAGGCATAGTATCAAACACCCTGATACGAGATCCCAAAACTTGTCTATCGGCTAATATTCAAACGTCTTCAGAAACTCAGCAAGTTTATGCGCTGCGAAAAACTCTCGAAACAGACCACGCATATCCAGAGTTAGACTATAAGATGACAACTCATATTCTTCCCTCTACATTCATACGAATATAAACATGCTCTTAAAACATGAACACACAATTTAAAAGGCGGCTGCAAAGCGGCACAGACTCGAAACTACGCACGACCGTCCAAAAAATATAACCACCACACTTGGCCGAAGCAAACAGCCTACGAGGCGAATCTTGGGGCTGATACAAAATACCATCGACATCAACATGCTCGCTAATCTCTACACATAACTAGACTGTAAAAGTCTCACTGGAAAACTGGTCGTACGAACCTTAAACTACTAAATGAACTATGAAAGGCTTGATCCCTTCAAGAGGGTACGTAGGCAGCCTTCACTAGCCGCAGCGCCAATCCTACCGCTTTCGATTCCAAGGAGCGTGGAAAGACTACCTCCAATGGAATTTTTCAACCATTAATTCCGCCTAACTGTTGGTGTCAAAATTGGTCACAGCGGAAATTATCGGCTAAAAGTCCTTTAATGTGATCATTTTTCAGAAAAAATTAATTTTCCGGAAAGAAACCTTTGCGGAAATATTCTTCGCTAGAATTCCCCAAAACCTCAATCGAGTCACTAAAAACTAAACAACAATCGTCCAAGAGCAATGGACAAGTATCCGAAGAGGCCACAGACCGGATTCAAGCATGGCAATCAGACCACGCATGTGCCAAGATCGGTCGTTGCATAGAAACAAAGATCAAGCCAAGCTCGGTCGCTACGTAGCGACTGAGCTCGAGCCAAAGCTAGGTCGCTACGTAGCGACCGAGCTCAACCCAAAGCCTGGATTCTATGTAGCGACCGAGCTTGAGCCAAAGCTCGGTCGCTGTACGTACATGCTCGGTCGCTGTACGTACATGCTCGGTCGCTGCACATACACGCTTGGTCGCTACGTAATGACCGTGCTCAAGTCAAAGCTCGGTCGCTATGTAGCGACCGATCTCGAGCCAAAGCTTTGCTACGTAGAGACCGAGCTCGAGCCAAAGCTCGGTCGCTACGTAGAGACAAAGCTCGAGCAAAAGCTCAGTCGCTACGTAATGACCAAGCTCAAGCCAAAGCTTGGTCGCTACGTAGCGACCGAGCATGTAGCACGTACCACGCTCGATCACTACGTAGCGACTGGCTCACGTACGATCTGGGTCACTACGCAGCGATCGGACTGTCCCAAACAGACACAACCCAAATCCATGCATTCTCATCTACTCTTTAATGCTATCTCCTGTAGTCCCTGGCTTAACCTCTCCTTGTTCCTTATCGATCGGAGTCATCAGTCAAACTTTACGATAAAAACTGCGGGTAAGTTTGTTTTTATCATAGAAACCGTAATAAACATTTCGAGTCGAAAGACGGCCCAAAGAGACCTAAAACGCGATTCGAATCCCACTTACAATTTCTTAACCAAAAGCCGATAAACCTTATAATGGTTTATGCTTGGTTCGCAAGACAAGATAAATGTCAAGTTCCGCGGATATGAAGATCAGAAAAAAATGGAATATCTCCATTTTTGAGCTATGAGGGCTTACGGGTAGAAGGAGAAAAGCACAAACACACCAAGGAGGGATATATAAGGAGTCCTAGGTGAGAGCAAAGAGAGATCTCACACAGCAAAACTTAGCACTTAAAGAATTAGGCAACTTTCCGTTTTTGTTATTCGAGATGCGACTCAACTAAGGTTTTAGTCTTAGGTATTAGAAGTAGGGATCTCGCCGACAGCTCTCGTGGCCAAGGCTTTACCTCGCTGTAACGCTTACACACGAATTCAGAATAAGACTCATTTTTCTTTTTCTCGATTTCGTATATTTACTTACTTATATTTTTGTACTCGTATCTTGATTGCTTGGCGTGTGTTTAACATATATTCAGGACCTCTGGGAAAGTTAGGTTATCTTAACATTCTTTTATTTACAGAAATTGACATTGTGAATTTTGGTTCCCACAGTACTCAGATGTTGAAGAGGCCTACCCAGACAAACACGAGCGATGCTGTTTCACAGCAGAAGAACATGGTTACTTCAGACGTACGAAAGCCTTTTGGTACAAACCATCAGTTGATGACATATCTAAACCATCGATCGACACCGGACATAAAGAATAGTCTGAACCAGTTACAACATCATCACCACGTGACTACGGTCATCTGCAATCAAATGAGTTCGGCATTCAACACGACCCAGAAGGTTACGCAAGAGCTATGGACGGAAGAATCCTACATCTCTCTAGAGAAGACATTGCAGATATCCTTGCGATGGCTACTGGAGTCAGCAACCTTTTTCAGCAACAGATCCACCATAAAGACGATCAGGCGTCGATCGATGGCCAACACAACGCATCGATCGACGCCAAACTTCCACTAGACAGAGCAAATTACGACGAAGACTGACTGACAGACGATTACATCTATCCAGCATCGTTCGAGAGGGTACCTCCTATGCCGAGTGATAGTTATGTCGACTATGGGTCTAGAACTTTTTATAATGAAAAAAGATATTCCATTGGGAAAGAAAAGATGAGTATGACATCTACAGAGACGAGTATGACAAGGCAAGAGCCCTTGACAATAGAGTTTTTAATGTGCAAAAAGAAGACATCATAGCAGTTAGAGAATGAGCTAATATGTATGGGTATAGCTACATGTGTTTACTAGAAGATGTTAACCAATTCACCAGAACGACACCATCATCAGATTCTTTCACTAGAGCAGTTCCAACATCAGATACATTCATCAGAACAACGCCAAAATCAGATACCTACAGCAGACATTGATGACATGATGAATGCAGTCTTTAACACTCAAAGGATGCAATTAGATGATTACTGCGAGAGGCTCGATGGTGTCTATTATCCTATTGACAGATGTCTTATATGTCTGACTAAATGCAATGACGAGATGAGACACGAGATTCATACAGTTCAGCAACATGCGAGTAGAGCTACGACACGAACATCAATCAACAATCGCGCCTCACCATCGATCGATACTGATCGCTAGAGAAAAAATGGCAACCTAAAAAAGTCTTACAAGACAAGATCGATGAAATTTAGTTTTCTTTTGATATCTTGAAGGACGAAACCTCCACGAGTTTGGAAGATACGACATAAATAACTTATGCAAGAGTTAAAATGATGGAGACTTGTCTCCAACGCATTCAGAGGAGGACAAATGCAACAGAGACTGTAATGGCATACATCACCAGTTTTGTGGATGCATGGGCTTGGATGACCAGATAAGGAGTGGATACTTGCTTTCCAGCAAGTGATTTCCCATCCAAATCCTAGTTCACCACGTCCTAAATGTCGAGCTTAAGACTATAACCAAGCGTTGAGTGGGAAGGAAACCCACTGTTTAGTAAGTTTTTTTTTTTTGGTTTTTATCTGTGCAAGTTTTAATTTTGAATGTATCTTGTTTATTTGACGGTTTTTATGAGGAGAAGGTTATAGTTTGAGACCACCATTGGTCGATTAAACTAGCTCACCATCGGTCGACCTTCACAACATATCTTCGATTGACACTCACCCATCTTCATCGATCGATACTTCTACAGAGTTTAGTATTTTCGAACTTCCTCGAATCTTTTACTTATGATTTATTTTATCCTAACCAAACCAGGACGAGATAACAATGGGGACACTGTTATTTAAGTCTGGGGGAAGGTTCGCTAATGTTTTATTTATTGTTTTTGAGTTTTTTTTCTATCTAGTATATATATATCTATTATATCTACGAGTTTTTCAATATTTTCAAAGAGTTAAGAAGATGATTATGATTAGATTTTTCTATTGACTAACCACACTATAAGAACCATTCTTATGACTGTTTATTTCAGAGATTACTAGAAATACCAAAGTGGATCATCATGCCATTAGACTACACTTGCTTAGAAAGTCTGAAAGAACCGAAGCTGACTTCCCACCCTAATTTTGACATTAAATATCTATATTTTTTAATATTTTGACAACTTCTAGTTAAATATCTCCAATAAGATTGCTTTTAGAATTCAGATTTACCAAGAATAAATTACTTGAAATTAAGGTATAAAGATGAATACATTAAGAAATTTAGGGGTTTTCTAATTAAGTGTAAACTATGTCCTAGAATTTCAAATCCAATAAGTCATAAACCAAAGATTGGAGCAAATACAATTAGTGGATTTTACATAATTTTATAGTAATTATTACAAAATCATCAAAATAGAGAAATCATATTCTCTAAAATTCTACTCCCTTCGTTTCACTATAAGTTTCATCTTGATATTTTTCACGGAGATTAAAAACATTGTATAATAGACTAATATCTTTATTCAATGTATAACTAATCAAATGGACATAATTTAAATAAAAATATATTTGTTATTCAAAGGGTAATATATGAATTTAATGTACAAATTGTATTGTAATGATAAAATGATATTTATTTTGAAACAAAAAAATAAACCTAAAATGATACTCAATATGAAACAGATGAAATATTATTTAAAAGTCATTTCGTATATCTCTTTTTCCTGTCCAGAATACTCCAAAGCTAATCATATTTATGAAATTATCACGATTCCAAAAATTATTTATATTCATAAAATTTGAAGGTTTTTTTTGTTAGCATACAATTTGAAGGTTATAGTTCTGGTGACAATAATAAAATAATGTTATAGGTATTTGACAGTTAGCTAGGGGCTGTTTGTTTCTCCATTCAAATGATTCATTCGAATGGAGTTGGGTTTTTTGTTCGTTTAGACACAAAAAGTACAATTCATTCACATGGTTCATTTGAATGATTTTCAAAAATTTAGGCTTAATTTTAAAGTTCATTCAACTAAGCCAATATGAACCATTTGAATGGAGATGGTTCATTCAAAATGATATAATGTCTATTATACCCCTATTGTAATTCACAAATTACAAAATTAAACATAAAATTATTTTGTGACACATGAAACTGACAAAACCCACAAAACGTGTTTTCCGCCAAAACAGCAAAATCTCGTTTTCTCGCCAGAACCGCAAAATCTCGTTTTCCCACCAAAACCTCAAAATCTCATTTTTCCGTCAAAACCAAAAATCTCGTTTTTCTGTCAAAACCGCAAAATTTCATTTTCCCGCCAAAACCCGAAAAATCTCGTTTTCCTGCCAAACCGCAAAATTTCGTTTTCCCACCACAACCACAAATCTCGTTTTCGCGCCAAAACCGCAAAATCTCGTGTTTTCATCAAAACTAAAAATCTCGTTTTCCTTCCAAACCCAGAATCTTGTTTTCCCGTGAAAACTGCAAAAATTTGTTTTCGTGCCACAAACCATAAAATCTTGTTTTCCCGCCAAAGCCGCAGAACATATAATTAAATCAAAACAAGGGTATATTTATAATTTGTTTATCAAACTCATTTAAATGGAATAAAAAAAGAAACAAAAATGAAATTCACTCAAATGGTTCATTCAGATGACTCTTCTCGATAGAAAAGCGAACAACCCTAAAATCTGAATGAATCATTTGGATGGATCACATAGATGGCTCAGCTAGCCCTTGGCATCCGGGTCCTCGGGTCGGGTTCGGGTCGGGTCTTGTCGGGTCCGGATCTTTCGGGTCCTCGAAATTTAGACCCATGTAGGTACCCATAATTGTTCGGGTCGGTTCCGGGTTGGGTCTTCTCGGATCTGGGTCGGTTCCGGTATTTAATTTCAATATCCATAATATAGCCATAATTATCGGTTATATTTTGGATTCGGGTCGGTTCGAGTATTTAGTACACAAAAACACTCAAAAACTCAAAACATACCCAAAAACCGTAAAAATACCCGAAGAACCACAAAAAATATCTGATATACCATGATTTTGACCCACTTTTAGTCATGGTATTCCAATGATTTTACTATATAAACCTTTGTTTTGGAGTCTATTAGGTATGTTTTCAGGTTCAGGAGCGTTTTGGAATAAAGTGATGATTTAGGTGCTCTTTTGGAGCTTAAAAGAGAGTTTTCCAAGATGACTATGAAGATCAGAGATACATATCGATCGATACACATCCTATGTAATCGATCGATGACGCTTTTAGAAGATGACGAATCAAGATACCATATCGGTCGATGTTCACATGTACCATCGGGCGATATTGCATATGCAAGATAGTTGGACTTAGCCTTCTTGAAACCCAAGTCGTCTCATTATTACAAGATTTCCCCTGACGA
>JABAYD010019525.1:0-27495 GCA_014822095.1 Diplotaxis tenuifolia
TAATTAATTTTAAATTGTTCATTTGTGTTTGAAAAATTTAAAATATTGTTTTAAAATAATTTAAAATTTAACTTTATTTTTTATAAAATTATTTAAAAACAATTGTAAAAATATTATTTTCTTATATTATTAGAAAAATAATTAAATTATATTAAATTAGTTTTGAAACTTTATAAATGCAAATATTTACCAACTGCTTCTTAAGAAAGCATTAGACAATTTGCTAATAGTTTACTAATCAAGCTTAGTGGCACTCTATTTATTTTCAATCATTCGAACAGTGAAAAGTAAAAAGATATATGAAATCGGGTCCATTAAATTCTAAACTTTGATCTACAGTTCTAACTACAATTGTTTATAATCTTACGTATAGAGAATTATATAAAAATTTTAAAATTATAAAATTTCAAATACATATAAAAACAATCATATGTAAATTTTAAATTTGTCAATACTAAAATTTTTAATTATATATATTCACCCTGCGCAAGGCGCAGGTACTATCCTACTAAAATAATTATTGTCCTTACGAATATTTTCGATCTTAGATTCTAGTTTGAGTTTTGACTGTTGTGCACTTTTGTCGAAAAAAAATCGTTATGTAATTCAAATTTTGATTATTGGGGTTTCTACTTTCAAATAAAGAAGTTTTGGAAATTATAGGGATGCAATGGTAATTTTAAGAGTTCTCGTTTGAATTTTAAATGATACTATTATATTTGTAAAAATCTGAATTGACCGAAACAATTACGCCAAGGACCGGCACGTATATTACCTGAAATCCATCCCTGAGTCTCGTTCTCACACTTCCCTCCCTCTCTCTCCCAAAACCGTCTCTTTCTCTCTCTAACGCTCTCCCTCTAAGCTCTGTTGCTCCTATCGGTAGATCGATCGCTGGGTTTCGACAAACGCTCGTTTGATTTGGAGTCTGAGATCGTGCTTCCCTCTCTTCAATGTTGAATCGGTTCGTTTCTCGGATCTCGATGATCCTCGATTTTCTGAACCAAACGTGAATAATACCTTTCCCATTTTCGCTCCCCAGCTAATTTCTTCTCCCGTTCGTCGCCGCCATGTTCGAAGCTCATGTAAGCCCTCTCTCTTTTCTAATTTTTGGGGGTTGCGCATCCTTCGATGCCGCATATCGGAATGTGTTGGAATTATCTATCGAAAATCGAAACGAAATGGCTCCTTAGCATCGGAGAGGAGTATTGGTGGAGAACTTAGTAGTTGATAGTGCATTAAAATTAGAATATATGAACAGTTTACCTTCGTTAATTCTGAAGGGCTCTCTAAGTTAGTGACCTGGAGATTGGATTGCGTTAAGCAAAGATTTTTTTTTCTAGAAATATTAGTTTCCAGAATTCGCATTCCTTTTCGCAATTTTTCTGCAGGTCATCGTTGCTCGCTCTTATGTTTGAGTTTTTGTTTCATCAGTTTTATGTCTACTTTAATCGATTGAATAGGGAGTATTTATTAAATGCAAGTTTGTATTCAGGTGTTACATCTGCTTCGGAGGTATTTGGGTGAATATGTGCATGGACTCTCGACAGAGGCTCTGCGGATTAGTGTCTGGAAAGGTTAGCATGTCTTCTTTTTTCTTTGTAATTTTATATTTAGGAAGTATTGACAATTTTTATGCGCAAAGATTGTTTGTTTATTGGTAACTGGTGAAAATTACATATGTAGAGATGTAACTCCATGGATTTCTAGTCAGTTGTTCTTTAATTTGATTTATAATTTTTGCTAATGTTGAGATTTTTTTTTGCGTTTCAGGGGATGTTGTTCTTAAAGATTTGAAGTTAAAGGCGGAGGCTTTGAATTCACTGAAACTTCCAGTTGCTGTCAAATCTGGTTTTGTCGGAACCATCACTTTGAAGGTTGCTATCTTTGCCTTTCTCTTGGTGGAATTTTATTTATCTCAAGACCGCTGCACCATTTTTTTTTCTCGAATGTTTCCCTTGAGCTTGGATTGTGAATCCTTACTGGAAAAGAGAGTCAAATATCACTTATTGATGACACAGCAATTACTCTCTTGGTAAAAATGTTCTTTGATAGAGGGAACTAGCATATCATTTAACTGGAAATATGGGCTATACATTTGCTGCCAATCAAGTTGCTTATACCAACCTTGGTTTTCAGGTTCCTTGGAAAGGTTTAGGAAAAGAGCCAGTCATTGTTCTGATTGACCGTGTCTTTGTTCTTGCTTATCCTGCCCCTGATGGCCGAACAGTTAAGGTATTCTTTTGGATTTTTTATTTGTGTGTGCGTTGCCTCGCCTTTAAGCTTTTCACTTTGGTTGGTACCAAATTTTGCTTACACTAATTACATACTAGGAAGAAGACATGGAAAAGCTTCTACAAACCAAGCTTCAGCAGATTGAGGTACGATTTTTTTTCTGCCTGATGCAGCGTCATGCATACTTCTGAAAACAGTCGTTACATGAGACCTGGATTCTTCTCTTTTCTACAAGATAAACTTTGATGTTATTCTCGTTTGTTGTTTTCGTGTTTGTTACAAATAGGAAGCAGAATCAGCAACTCTAGAAGCAAGAGCAAAAGCTAAGCTCGGAAGTGTATGCCTCTAAACATGATAACATATATTTTAGTCTATTTCTTATTTTCTATCCAGGGGGTATCTATTTATTGACGCTGAACTATCCTGATCAGATTAGAGGCTTCCTTATGATCTTTTATGAAAGCTATATGCTATCCATGCGAACTACTAGATAAAAAAATTTCATGTGCTAAGCATGATATAACTTGTAGCTCTTTTATGGTTCTTTGCAGTCTCCAGCAGGAAATTCATGGCTAGGTTCGCTTATTGCTACAATTATTGGTAATCTGAAAATATCCATCAGCAATGTGCATGTTAGATACGAGGATTCTACCAGGTTTGTGGCTGTTTCCTTTTTTTTTTATATTCCCCTTCTGCTTTTATGGCCCTATCTAGCTTTTGTGTTCATTATTAATGTCTTTGTAATGGGTGTTTATTGGAGACGAGTCAGAAGTACTTTTATAGCTTTTTTTCTTATTTCAACAATACTTGCTCTAGTAACCCAGGGCACCCGTTTGCTTCCGGCATCACCTTGGCTAAGCTCGCAGCTGTTACAATGGATGAGGAAGGAAATGAGACATTTGACACAAGCGGTGCTTTGGATAAACTGCGTAAGGTGAGCTTTGTTTTCTTTCCTTTATATTCTTAATTGGGAGAAGCAGTTTAAAGTTGATAAATGCACTGTGCTTCAGCGTAGTGTGTGCTTAGACTATGTGTATCTACAGTTCCGTAGGGACATTTGAGTTCTCTTGTGGTTCATAAATGGTATAGTGTATACAGATCTAGTGTTCCCATGTCTTGAGAATCTTTTAGCTTCGAAGATCTCCTATTTTATGGTCTCTTCATCTACGAAGTTCAAGGGTCTTTCCAAGAGGCTTAAAATAAGATAGAAAAATTAATTAGAGTTTTAAAATGGAATGTCATTTGTTTTCACATGGGTGGGTGAATGAGGTAGCAGTTCTGAATTGATTCAAAGTTAATTCTTTTGTCTCTCTTCAGTTAGTTATTTTCTCTAATGTTTTTGTTCGTTAAGTGCTAGTTTACAGCTCTCTTGGTTGTAAACTAAAGTGTCTACTTGTTGATTTGAAACACGTAGTTAGGCTAACACACATGGTGGCTGTAACAGTCGTTGCAGCTTGAAAGGCTTGCTCTGTATCACGATTCTAATAGCTCTCCCTGGAAAATGGAGAAGCAATGGGACGATATTACTCCTGCTGAGTGGGTTGAGGTTTGTTCTTATCTAGCCTTTTCTTGGTGATTTTTCTTTTCTATTATCGCCAGATTATTATTCAAATAACTGTTACTTGAGGTTTTATGTATTTAACTACCGGCTGTCTTGCCTCAGATGTTTGAAGATGGCATAAAAGAGCAAACCGCGCATAATATAAAGTCGAAATGGGCCTTGAATCGTCGATATCTTTTGTCCCCTATCAATGGATCTCTTAAGTATCATCGGTTAGGAAACCAGGAGAGAAATAATCAAGAGATTCCATTTGAAAGAGCGTCAGTTAACCTAAATGATGTTAACGTGACAATCACAGAGGTACCATTTTCTGTACTTTGTGTAGTTGGTTTTGATTTCTTCTCTCATCTTCCTACTTTCTGAGACCTATTAGAGGTTAATACTGCGTCTGGTAGCGATTTTTCTTTTCTTCAGGTTCTGGACTTAGTCACGTGTATTTTGTATTCGACCTTTCTCTTACCAGGAGCAATATCACGACTGGATAAAGCTAGTCGAAGTTGTTTCAAGATACAAAACATATATAGAGATTTCACATCTAAGGCCCATGGTTTCTGTTTCAGAGGCTCCACGTTTGTGGTGGCGCTTTGCTGCCCAAGCTAGTTTGCAACAAAAGAGGCTATGGTACGTGTCTGTTGTATTTCACCGACAACTAGGAAAATAACCAGCATTTATTTGGCAAAGCCATATTGTTTTTAGTCTTGCATAGTTTGACCATCTTCTGGTAAAGTATGACTGCACTCTATCCGTGGACGATGGTGTATTTTGATCTGAATTTGCATATATTTACTCCCTTTCAGCTATCGATTCTCCTGGGATAGCATTCACCATTTTTGCCAGTTACGTCGGCGTTATATACAGCTATATGCCAACTTTCTGCAGCAGTCATCAAATGCTAACAACCCTGAGATGAGAGAAATCGAAAAGGACCTCGATTCCAAAGTGATTCTTTTGTGGAGGTAATAATCATATTCCCACATTTGTAGTGTAAAGCATGTGGTTTCTTAACATGATCAAATTTACCTCCTGGTGTATACCCTTGGAATCCCATTTCGCTGACACTTGATATCTGAATTGATTTGGGAATTAAGATGACCATGATTAAGTTCCAAATATACTGAAAGTTCACAGATATATTTGAGATAGTGCTTGATTACATTTAATCTTCTCATACCACTTTTTTTTTTTTCATAAGAGTTCCAAGCTCTGCCATTCTTCTTCTTATTTTCATCTGAGATTCTCAAAGGCACTGTGCTGTCTGCTCTTTTTCTCCTTCTGGCGTATCTCATCATGTTCTGATATGTTGTATGGGCGTAATAGGTTACTTGCACATGCAAAGGTAGAATCTGTAAAGTCAAAAGAAGCTGCCGAGCAGAGAAAGCTGAAAAAGGGTGGTTGGTTCTCATTTAAATGGTTAGTGGAGTATGTTTCTTCCTTTGAATATAGTTGTCTTGCATTTTGGCTTTTCAAATTTTGTTTTCTTATCGCAGCTATGAATGTAAAATCACAGGCAGACACCAATTTTTTTTTAATTAAATTTTGTGGTTGCTATCTCCATGAAGGCGGACAGAGTCTGACGATGACCCGGAGGCTGATAGTGTGGCTGAGGGATCGAAATCGATGGAGGAAGGATTGACTAAAGAAGAATGGAAGGCCATAAATAAGTTACTGAGTCATCAACCTGACGAAGAGATGAATTTATATTCAGGAAAAGACATGCAGACTATGACTCACTTTCTTGTAACTGTATCAATTGGACAAGGTGCAGCTAGGATTGTTGATATAAACCAGACTGAGGTGCTGTGTGGTAGCTTTGAGCAGCTCGATGTGACAACAAAGTTCAGATATCGGAGTACTCAGTGTGATGTATCACTGAGGTTCTATGGCTTATCTGCACCAGAGGGTTCGCTTGCACAGGTTTGTTTTCAAATTCATACCTTATGCCAGGGTCAGCAATCCCTGTTGCAAGATTCTATATTCCTGCCTAGAAAATGAAGATTTCACCATTCCCTGCCTATAATGCTGCTGTCTTTGCAGAGTGTATCCAGTGAGAGAAAGACAAATGCCTTGATGGCTAGTTTTGTGAAGTCACCAATCGGAGAGAACATTGATTGGAGGCTATCAGCGACGATATCCCCTTGTCACGCTACGGTAATCTCTTCATATATTATGCTCCTGATCTTGAAACATGAGTATTTACGATCTGGCTAATAGTCGCATAACTGTAATACGTCTTAAGTACGTCAGAGTCTATCTACATCTAGCTGAGGCATTGAATGAGCTGTGTGGTTTCCTGAATATTGGGGATAGTCAATTTTCAGGACCTTAGAGAGAGTTTGTGGAACTTAAAGCTCGTTTAGTCTGTGTCCTTCCCTTCGGAAATTATGGAGGAATCTATGTTATATGCTGTTAATATTTGAAAATATTACGTGTAACACTCGCATGGGCTTATATTGGAATTCAGTTGTTATGTATACTGAGAGACAAAATAATTTCGATCTAGTATCAAGAGAGATACGCTTTTCAATAATGTAACACCAGCAGAAGTACTTTATTTTCAAACTTGAGCACGATCGCTAGTTTTGCGTATTTGCAGATCTGGACCGAAAGTTATGATCGTGTATTGGAGTTTGTGAAGCGAAGTAACGCAATCAGTCCTACTGTTGCACTGGAAACTGCTGCTGTGCTTCAGGTACTGGTGTAATGATCAGCAGCAATTATCTTACATTAATTTTATTACTTACATGTCATTTTGACAACAATAAGACATGTAATTCAAATCGTTTATGTATGCACTCTTTTCAAGTCCTTAGTCATATATTTTTGTATGTTTATTTTCCTGCAGACTTATGGGCTGTACCATTTATTTTTATTTTATCGTTCTTTATTACAGATGAAACTAGAGGAAGTGACTCGACGGGCTCAAGAGCAACTTTTAATAGTGTTGGAGGAGCAAAGCAGGTTAGAACAGTTTAACTTGGCATTTATACTCTTTACCCATGTCCCTAAGATAGGAATTGGACTATTTGGTGGAGAATAAAGCAAGATGTTGGTTGCATGGAACAAAAGCTTATTCCTTGGAGTGTGTTGAAAATCTAATTATATTTTATCATCCGTACAATTTGCAAAATTTTCACCGGGTTTCCGTTTGGTTCCTCAGATTTTCTCTCGACATTGATCTTGATGCTCCAAAAGTGAGAATTCCTTTGAGGGCTTCAGGATTTTCCAAGTGCAGTAGCCATTTCCTTTTGGACTTTGGTAATTTTACGCTAACCACCATGGTAAGTGTCCGGACTTTCCCTTGGACATAAGTAGCGTTTATCTTCTGTTTTCTTATATTTCTTGTACAATTGCAGGATACTCGGTCTGAAGAGCAAAGGCAAAACTTATATTCTCGATTCTGCATCTCCGGAAGAGACATTGCCGCTTTCTTTACAGACTGTGGATCTGACAACCAAGGCTGCAGTTTACTTATGGAAGATTTCACTAATCAGCCAATGATGCCTCCCATTCTAGAGAAAGGGGACAGCGTTTATTCCCTTATTGATAGGTGTGGAATGGCAGTTATTGTTGATCAGGTATTACCGTGTGCGACATTTTATATGCATGAGTTAATTATTTTTAAAACGAGGCATTTCTGCTTGACACGCATATATTTCTTGTTGAAGATCAAGGTACCTCACCCAAGTCACCCAACCACAAGAATTTCCATCCAAGTGCCAAATATTGGTGTTCATTTCTCCCCAACAAGATATATGAGGATCATGCAACTGTCTGATATCTTGTATGGTGCAATGAAAAGCTACAGTCAAGCTCCTGTTGATGACATCCCAGATGGAATACAACGTTGGAGTCCGGCAGATCTTGTCAGTGATGCCAAAATCTTAGTTTGGAAGGTATGTACTATTATGTATACGTACTCTTTAAACTTGATTTATCTGTATTAGCTTTGATTGTATGTAATCTATTGTTTTAGGGAATTGGTAACTCTGTTGCTACTTGGCAGCCTTGTCACCTTATTTTGTCTGGCTTATATCTCTATACATATGAATCAGAGAGGTCACTTGATTATCAACGTTATTTATGGTAGGTGCTATTCTTCATTATCTCTTTTCATCTACCTTCCTTCTCTTTTTTTTTTCTTCTTCTCAAGTTACTCTTTACTGCTACAAAGATTGTTGTATGTGTTGATATAAGACGGTTGGATTATAAAATTTGCATCTGCAGCATGGCTGGCAAACAAGTATTTGAGGTACCGCCCGAAAATGTTGGTGGTTCGTCTTACTGCCTTGCTGTTGGTCTAAGGGGAACGAATCTTAAAAAGGTAGGCTTAGCTGCGTTATTGTTAATATTAGGAGTCATATAAGAGACGACAAATCTGTAAGTTTTCCAGCGATTAAATTGTACCCTTTTTCTAATTGGGTATTCTTGCTGAATCTTGAATGGCTACCTACCTGAAATAAGATGATTGAGAGTGTTGAATGATGATTCTCTTGACATTACTTTTATTGAAGTTCGTTTCGAAGTTAAACTTGAGAAAAAAACTAGCTCACTGATATTCCTTTACAACCAAGCTTTATATGCTGTATTTTCATTTGTGTTTTTTCCTTAAAGATTATGGATCTTATGTATTCTTCAGGCCTTGGAATCTTCTAGCACCTGGATCATAGAGTTTCAGGGGGAGGAAAAGGCAGCATGGCTGAGAGGACTTGTCCAAGCAACCTATCACGCTTCTGTATATCTACACAATCTCTTTTAACTTTTTTTTCCTGGGCCTTTCTATTTGCATTGTTCATGTCTGGTTGATGCTGAAAAGTCTTGTCCTTCTGTAGGCTCCTCTGTCGGGGGATGTACTTGGTCATAGAAGTGATGGTGACTTCCGTGAAGCTCAGACTGACAATTTGAAAGCTGCTGATCTTGTTATTAATGGTGCTTTAGTTGAAACAAAGTTTTACTTGTATGGAAAGGTTGGTTGTGACCAGCTTCCTACATATTTCTATGTGTGCGCTATCTGTATGCTATGTCGTACTAGTTAGGAACTCCCATAGTTGCTTGAGCTGAGCAACCATTCCTGAATTTTACTTGAATTTGAAATCGTTTTCTCCCGCAGATCAAGGATGAATGTGATGAGAAGGTTGAAGAGGTACTGCTTCTCAAAGTTCTTGCTGCCGGAGGAAAGGTTTGTGTTTGTTGGAACATATTTCCTTGCGTTAAGCTGATTGATAATAAGTTGTATGCATGTGCTTTGGGTTGTCCGTACTAAGGATAGACCGAAAAGGATGAGGCCTGTTGGGGGTGCACAACTTAGAAAGCCTATATTTAGGCTCTGGTTAAAATGATATTATTTCACTAAGCCTGGCTAAGATAGCGATTATGGGATGGAAACTAGCAACAGAGCCGTTGATTAAATTGTAAGAATCAAATCCGTAGCGTATTGTTTGCTAAACCATGTTGCATATCTAAGAAGCACATCTTGTCAAGTTGTGCGTTGTTTGAATATTTGTATTTATTCCATTTATAGGGTTTACATTCCTGATATCCATGTAATGATTTTGTCAAGCTGTTTTAATTTCTCTTTGAAAGTTCTATACGGTAGACTAGTTTGATAGAGGCATACTTGTGTTTGCTTTGCAGGTCCACATGATAAGTTCAGAAAGTGGCTTAACCGTTAGGACGAAGTTGCACTCCCTAAAAATCAAAGATGAACTTCAGCATCATCAGTCAGGAAGTGCTCAGTATTTGGCTTATTCTGTTCTGAAGAACGAATACATACAAGACCCAAGAAGATGTGATACTTATGACAAGGAGATGTCTATAGGACATGCAGATGATGAAGATGCCTTCACTGATGCTTTGCCAGAGTTTCTGTCTCCTACAGAACCAGATACTCCTGATATGGATATGATTCAATGCAGCATGATGATGGACTCGGATGAACATGTGGGGATCGAAGATGCTGAAGGTGGATTTCATGAAAAGGACACATCTCAGGGAAAAGACCTTTGCGATGAGGTATTTCATGAGGTGCAGGATGGTGAATTTTCTGATTTCGTATCAGTTGTTTTCTTGACGAGGAGCTCAAGCTCCCCTGATTATAATGGAATCGACACACAGGTATGTAACCTTAGACAATGGGAGTCATCTTAGTGCGGCAAATATACACACCTTCTCAGATTTGTTAAGTTTAGCTTGAAATCAATTTCAGATGAGCATTCGCATGTCAAAACTGGAGTTCTTTTGCAGTAGACCAACTCTAGTTGCTTTAATTGGTTTTGGATTTGACTTGAGTGCTGCAACATATGTTGAAGATGATAAAGATGCCAACACTCAGGCATTTGAGAAATCTGGGAGTGAGAAAGAAGAAAATGATGAAGGTGGACGCATTGAAGGATTACTTGGATATGGCAAGGACCGCGTAGTGTTTTACCTGAACATGAATGTTGATAGTGTGACTGTGTTTCTTAACAAGGAGGATGGCTCTCAGCTTGCGATGTTTGTACAAGAACGATTTGTGCTGGACATCAAGGTAAGAAATATTTGCGTGGGGCCATCTTATTTGACGTATTTGCTTTTGTTACTAGTTACTCGCAATCTTGACTCTATACAGTAATACAAGAAACCAAAATTTGTAATCGTATTATTGTAACTAGGTTTCTAAAAGTTAAATCTGTTGTTAGTTCTCTAATTAATGTTCTAAAGCAAATAGAATCAGTTCCATTGAAAGCCTGTTTCAGTTAACTAGTCCCTTGGCTAAACTTGTTTATGTTAAAGGTTCACCCGAGCTCTCTTTCAATAGAAGGGACTCTAGGAAATTTTAAACTCCGTGACAAGTCGCTAGACTCAGGAAACAGTTGGAGTTGGCTCTGTGACATACGTGATCCAGGTGTTGAGTCTCTTATCAAGGTATCACATACTGACGGCCGCATTGCAGTTTCGGCTATATTGTTGATTCTTAATTTTTTTGTGGTTGTCCACCTGCTTAATTCTTGTTTTGCTGTGCAGTTCAAATTCAATTCATATAGTGCTGGAGATGACGACTATGAAGGATATGATTATAGCTTATCTGGTAAACTATCAGCTGTTCGCATTGTATTCCTCTACAGATTTGTTCAAGAGGTACCATGTTCACTAACCTTTTCTTACCTAGTTTATATTCTGTGCAACCGAGTCTGTATAAAAATGCTCTTCTCTGGACATCATTTTGTTGTGGACCAACCCAATGAAATTGTTTTTAGGTTACAGCGTACTTCATGGGACTTGCTACTCCTCATACTGAAGAAGTCATTAAGCTTGTTGACAAAGTGGGAGGCTTTGAGTGGCTAATCCAAAAATATGAGATAGATGGTGCTACTGCGCTGAAACTTGACCTTTCATTAGACACTCCAATAATTGTTGTCCCTAATGATTCTCTGAGTAAAAAGTAAGTATAAATGGTGTGGTAATGCTTAATATGTGCTGTGCTATCAAATTACTTATTAGGCTTATGAAACCACTTCAGGTTTACAAAAACGCACAAGTATGTATAACTCTCTAACAATAGTCTCGTAGCTGCCATCAAAATCGTTTGCATAGATTCTAGTCTTCATCCTTTACGTCTAAAAATTGAAACCTTGAGTTCTGCAACATGTTACTTCCTTTTGCTGATTCTCCGAAGGCTTACTTCAATCTTTCTCTGAAAGTTGGTAAAGTCTCAACCCCTTATATTTGTCTGTAGTTACATTCAACTTGACCTTGGTCAGCTGGAGATATCAAATGAAATAAGCTGGCATGGGTGTCCGGAGAAAGATCCCAGTGCTGTACGTGTAGATGTTCTTCATGCGAAGGTACAATATATTTCACTAAGTATGAAATACCTTTATATAACGCGTGGGAGGAATACACTAGCCTGATGATTATTTCTATTGGTTTTTGTTGTAAAGATTCTTGGACTAAATATGTCAGTAGGCATAAATGGTTCAATTGGTAAACCAATGATACGTGAAGGCCAGGGACTGGACATTTTTGTCCGCCGCAGCCTACGAGATGTTTTTAAGAAAGTACCAACACTTTCAGTTGAGATCAAGGTACTGGATTTCTTCTTCCTTCTACGTTTGAAAAACTTAAATATTTGATTTTGGTTTAAAGAACCTAGAATTTAAAATGAATCAGTTTTTTTTCTTTCTTTTTGCCTCTTAATAATGCTAGACTAAGGATGATATACTTATAAACGAAATTATCTTACAAGGATCGCCTTGCTATCTGAGACCAAAAATGGAGTAGTCACAGTTTTATTTTATTCTGTGTATTACACGGGTTTTATCCTTTGTTTGTTATAGACACCACACAAATAGCCTTGTTAAATTCTCTTTACTGGTATAAGCAGTCAATTTGGACTAAAGATTTTCTCAATATCTACTGTGCAGATTGATTTCTTGCATGGTTTGATGTCTGACAAAGAGTATGATATTATTGTAAGTTGCACAACCATGAATTTGTTTGAGGAGCCAAAGCTACCTCCAGATTTCCGTAGTAACAGTTCTGGTACCAAAGATAAAATGCGTCTACTGGTTGACAAAGTTAACTTGAATAGTCAGACGATAATGTCACGTACAGTTACCATACTTGCTGTTGATATCAATTATGCTCTTCTTGAGTTGCGTAATAGTGTTAGTGAAGAGTCACCGTTAGCTCATGTTGAGGTACGTGCTTCTGAGCCTGATCCTTTCCTTGTACATTTTCACCTAGGAACTAGGCCAAATATCTAAAATACTAATTTGTCATTCATTTTTGTTTAATAGCTTGAAGGGTTATGGGTATCATACAGGATGACGTCGCTGTCTGAGACAGATTTGCATGTGTCGGTCCCTAAAGTTTCTGTTCTAGACATCCGTCCTAACACAAAGCCTGAAATGCGGCTGATGCTTGGCTCTTCGGTCGATGCTTCCAAGCAAGTTTCTTCTGAATCTTTTCCCTTTTCCCTTAACAAGGGAAGTTTTAAGCGGGCCAACTCCAGGGCTGTTCTTGATTTTGACGCACCATGTTCAACGGTGCTGCTGATGGATTATAGATGGCGAGCGTCCTCTCAGTCATGTGTTATACGAGTTCAACAACCTCGTATCCTTGCTGTTCCTGACTTCCTCCTTGCGGTTGGTGAATTTTTTGTTCCAGCTTTGCGTGCAATAACAGGAAGAGACGAAACAATGGATCCAACAAATGATCCAATCACTAGACGTAGTGGCATAGTTCTCTCTGTTGCTCTCTATAAACAGATAGAAGAGGTGGTGCACTTGTCCCCATGTAGACAGTTGGTAGCAGATTCACTCGGGGTTGATGAGTATACATATGACGGATGTGGAAAGGTAATCTCGTTGAGTGAACAAGGAGAGAAGGATTCGAACTCCGGAAGATTAGAACCTATCATAATCGTCGGGCATGGAAAAAAGTTGCGGTTCGTGAATGTAAAAATTAAGGTTGAGACTCTTTTCTCTTAGTCTAATTAGTTTGTAATTTTAAATTAGTCACTTGGCATGCTAAGGGTAAATATCTTCTCCAAGCGCTTATACAGTGAAGTGAAAAAGGAACTTTCTTTCTGTAATTACTGCGTCACACTCCTTTTCAAGATTCTTGATTTTCGCTTGCTGCTTGTTTTCTATTTTTCTTCTGTGGCAGAATGGGTCGCTCCTGAGCAAGTGCGTTTACTTGAGTAACGATAGTAGCTGCCTATTTTCCCCGGAAGATGGTGTTGATATCTCAATGTTAGAAAATACGAAATCTAATTCTGAGAGTGCGCTTAGCAATGCGCACAAATCGTCAGATGTTTCAGATACTTGTCAATCCGATTCGAAGTCTGGCCAGAGTTTTACCTTTGAAGCTCAGGTAGGTTTTTTCGAGGTTTTCTCTTTACAGGTTTACATAGTTTTGAGCGCCTACTTTATATCTACTTTAAATTCGTTCTATTTAATTGAAAACTAATAACAATACCTGGTTTCTCTCTTTTACTTATTTGAGTCATTATTCCCTGATTTTGATATTCTGATGAAATGAACTGTATTTGTCAATTTCATAGCTTGTTTTCTGCAGGTTGTTTCTCCTGAATTCACATTCTTTGATGGTACAAAATCCTCCCTGGATGACTCCTCTACTGTAGAAAAGCTTGTGCGAGTTAAGTTGGATTTTAATTTCATGTAAGTGCAGCGTTCTCCAAATCTTATTATCAGCGATATAAGTTTATCAACATTTTGTCATACATGAAAGTTGTGGACACTAAGATGTCCGTTGACACAAAATATTTTGCTTCATCACTTGTTTCTTCCCTTTTTAATGGATCTAAAGTTTTTGTTACATTATATTGTTGATGTATTTCTGCTATTATTACTTTCAACAGGTACGCCTCAAAAGAAAATGACATCTGGGTTCGAGCCTTGCTAAAGAACCTAGTTGTGGAAACTGGTTCTGGTCTTATCATTCTTGATCCAGTCGATATTTCTTTGGGATACACTTCTATCAAAGAAAAAACAAATATTTCCTTAACGTCAACTGACATATACATCCACCTTTCGTTGAGTGCTCTTTCTCTCCTACTGAATCTGCAGAGCCAAGTGACTGGAGCTTTACAATCTGGAAATGCTATTCCTTTATCTTCGTGCACTAACTTCCACCGGATCTGGGTTTCGCCAAAAGGTATGACATCAGTTATTGAAAGCTGTCTTGAGTTTTTGGTCTAGCCACATGAACTATTACTTTCTTTTTTTTTATCTTCTTAAGCCACTGTATCTGATAATACACTATTTATTATTTCGTTTTGGGGATGTATCCAGAAAATGGACCCAGGAACAATCTCACAATTTGGAGGCCGCAAGCTCCTTCGAACTATGTTATATTGGGAGACTGTGTGACGTCGAGGTATATTTTTCTTTGATATTTTCATCTCCACAACAAAGCTTACGATGGTTGTAGTCATCATTTTTTTCAGACTCATTAATGGCATTGAATAGGTCCTTCAGAATTCATGCCAAACCATATTCGTAGCAGAAATAAGCAAGCACTAGTCGTATTATAGTTGTTAACTTAACGGGTACCCTCTCTTTATTGTGCCGGTGCTTACAACTGCTTAAAACGAGCTGAGTCAAGTGTACAGATATTTTCTTCTTCTAGAAGATAAAGCTACAGTATAACACTAATTCCCTTGAAAAAATAATCCTTTCAGGGCAATTCCTCCTACGCAAGCAGTAATGGCAATAAGTAATACATATGGGCGCGTGCGGAAGCCGATTGGGTTTAATTGTGTTGGCCTGTTCTCTGTTATTCAAGGTTTAGAAGGGGCTAATGGTCAAAATTCTCTTGATAGCGATGAGTGCTCCCTCTGGATGCCTGTAGCTCCTGCAGGATACACTGCTATGGGGTGTGTTGCAAATTTAGGAAGTGAGCCACCACCAGATCACATTGTTTATTGTCTAAGGTCTGACCTTGTATCTTCCAGCAGTTTCTCTGAGTGCATATACTCTGTGTCCTCCAGTTCATTATTTGAGTCTGGATTCAGCATGTGGCGTGCTGATAATGTTCTTGGATCGTTTTATGCTCACTCTTCAACTGCTGCTCCTTCCAAAAAATATAGTCCTGGCCTCAGTCATTGTCTTCTTTGGAATCCCCTTCAGATGAAGACATCTACCCTCTCTGACTCATCACCTACAAGTGGGTCTCAGAGTGAGCAAACAAGTGATCTGACTGGAAATTCATCAGGATGGGACATTGTCAGGTCAATTTCTAAGCCAACTAGTTACCATGTTTCAACTCCTAATTTTGAGAGAATATGGTGGGACAAGGGTGGTGATCTTCGTAGACCTGTCTCAATATGGAGGCCTATACCACGTCCGGGTTTTGCCATTCTGGGTGATAGCATAACTGAAGGGTTAGTATGTTTTGAACTTTTATTTTTTCTTTAGATTAGCTACCCTGAAGGGACTGTTTCTTATATAAATATCATATCCTTCTAATTCTTCTTCGCTCATCAGGTTGGAGCCACCTTCACTTGGAATACTCTTTAAAGCAGATGACCCGGAGATTGCTGCAAAACCTGTGCAGTTCAATAAAGTTGCACATATTGTGGGGAAGGGTTTGGATGAAGTTTTCTGCTGGTTTCCTGTTGCCCCTTCTGGCTATGTGTCTCTAGGATGCGTTCTTTCTAAATTTGATGAGGCTCCACGTGTGGATTCATTGTGTTGTCCTAGGATTGATCTTGTCAACCAGGCTAACATTTATGATGCTTCTGTTACAAGATCTTCAAGTTCAAAGTCTTCTCAAAGTTGGAGTATTTGGAAAGTTGACAATCAGGTACGACAACTCAGATAACTTTTGACGCTGTGTCTCTTTTGACGTTAAGGCTACCCATTGTCATAATTGATATGTAGGACTTTTTGGTTTTGTCGAATCAGCTATCATCCATTTTTAATCTTAACTAGCCATACAGTAAAATATATTTGCGAGTCCTTAGCTGTTGAATACATGTGTAGGCATGCACTTTTCTTGCACGTTCTGATCTAAAAAGGCCTCCAAGTCGATTGGCTTTCGCCATTGGAGAATCTGTAAAGCCGAAAACACAGGAAAATGTCAATGCGGAAATTAAGCTGAGATGCTTCTCTCTGACACTTCTTGATGGCTTGCATGGAATGGTATGTATATGGTCAAATTTAGTTCCCAATTTGTTGGAACCATGTTTAGATCTCGATCTTTTTGTGAATGCTTCCAGATGACTCCTCTCTTTGACACAACTGTCACCAATATCAAGCTAGCAACTCATGGTGGTTCTGAGGCCATGAATGCAGTACTCGTTTGCTCAATCGCTGCTTCAACATTTAACCCACAGCTGGAAGCGTGGGAGCCTCTTCTCGAGCCATTTGATGGAATATTCAAGTAAAGATAATAATATTTATTTATTTATGGTGAGGTTTAACTGAACCTTGTTAATTGTATTTGGAATAATATTTTTATTTTCCACTTTCGTGTTGAAGGTTGGAAACATATGATACTGCATTGAGTCAATCATCGAGGCCAGGAAAACGGTTGCGAATTGCTGCTACTAACATTTTGAACCTGAATGTTAGTGCTGCAAACCTTGAAACTCTTGGTGATACCGTTGTTTCCTGGAGAAGGCAATTAGAACTTGAAGAAAGAGCGGCCAAAATGAAAGATGTAACATGTTCTTTTTTATTTCCGTTCGTGAAAAAATAATTTTCTCAGTAATTTGTGACTTAAAAGCCTGCTGTGGTACAGGAATCAGGTGTTTCTCGTGAGAGTGTAGATCTTTCAGCCTTTTCAGCTCTTGACGAAGATGATTTTCAGACCATTGTGGTAG
This sequence comes from Diplotaxis tenuifolia, assembly GCA_014822095.1. Classification (NCBI taxonomy): domain Eukaryota; kingdom Viridiplantae; phylum Streptophyta; class Magnoliopsida; order Brassicales; family Brassicaceae; genus Diplotaxis; species Diplotaxis tenuifolia. The sequence goes on from JABAYD010019525.1 coordinate 17,124, forward strand.
AGAATAAACTTGGCCGTGACATATATCTAAAAAAGCTGGAGAACTCAGATGTAATTGTAAAATTGTGTCACGATGAAAACACTTCTGTCTGGGTTCCTCCGCCAAGGTTCTCCAATAGGTTAAATGTTTCAGACAGTTCTAGAGAAGCACGCAATTACATGACTGTACAGATTCTTGAGGCTAAGGTACATAAATTTTAGGTTCGATCATTTGAAATCTGTTTAGTGGCCTATTAAAATTTTGTATGGGTACGATGGTATTTCACTTTTTTTGTGCAGGGCTTGCATATCGTCGATGATGGCAACAGTCACAATTTCTTTTGCACCCTGCGCCTCGTTGTTGAGAGTCACGGTGCTGAACCACAAAAGCTTTTTCCTCAGAGTGCTAGGACCAAGTGCGTGAAGCCTTCCACTACGGTTGTCAATGACTTGATGGAGTGCACTTCCAAGTGGAATGAAATTTTCATTTTTGAAATCCCAAGGAAGGTAGTAAATAGGGAAACAGTTACTTTTATCCTTCGGTTGTTCAGCTTCTCTGTACCTTAAAACATTCGGTGTCATAAGCGAATAAGCCTAGAACTAGCATTGAATTTGAACAGTACATCGATACACATAATCTTTTTTGGCTGGAAACGATTTGTCCTGATTTTGGGTTCTTATCTCATATGAAAGCTTTTTCTATCTGATTGGTATAGGGATCGGCCAGATTGGATGTTGAAGTAACAAACCTTGCTGCTAAAGCTGGAAAAGGTTAATTTCTATGACATCTTAGATCTATTTTCTTTGACCATTTTTTATGCATAAGCTTCAATTTAGCTGTCCTTTGTGCGTTTGATTGTTCTTTCTAGAGTGAAATGGCATTGTTTATTGTTTATTTGAGTCTTGGATTGTCTATACGCGAGTAAAATACGACTGGTAAAATTTCCAAGAGTTCAATGAGTCGAGATTGCTCCTATTTTACATGAGAGTAAGCTATTAACTTATTCAGGGGAGGTCGTCGGGTCGCTTTCATTTCCTATTGGACATGGGGTAAATACTTTTAGAAAGGTAGCTTCAGTAAGGTCGATATATCAATCAAGTGATGCTGATAATATAAGTTCCTATACGCTTCAGAGAAAGGTTAGTTGTTTTTCATTTATACCAGGGTATGTTAATAGCTTTCTCAAGCTACTATAACATATATTGTCATTTCTCTTTTAATATATGAATGTAGAATGCCGAAGATATACATGACAATGGATGCTTGCTTGTCTCAACATCTTATTTCGAGAAGACTACAATCCCCAATACACTGAGAAATAAGGAAAGTAAGGATATTGCTGATGGAGACACTGGTTTCTGGATTGGAGTTCGGCCTGATAGCTCATGGCATAGCATTCGTTCGCTGCTTCCGCTTTCTGTCGCTCCAAAATCACTAGAAAACGATTTTATTGCAATGGAAGTTTCTATGAGAAACGGAAGAAAGCATGCAACATTCAGATGTTTAGCGACAGTTGTGAATGATTCAGATGTCAATTTAGAGATATCCGTATCTTCTGATCAGAATGTCTCTTCAGGGGCAAGCAATCATAATGCCTTGATTGCCTCTAGATCGTCCTACATTTTACCATGGGGATGTTTATCAAAGGATAATGAACAATGCCTTCATGTCCGTCCTAGGGTTGACAACCCTCATCAATCTTTTGCATGGGGTAGCTGCATCGCCGTGAGTTCTGGTTGTGGAAAAGATCAACCATTTGTGGATCAAGGTTTGCTTACTCGGCAGCAAACGTTCAAGAAAAGCAGCAGATCATCTGCTTTTGCATTGAAATTAAACCAGCTTGAGAAGAAGGATATGCTTTTCTGCTGCCAGCCTGCTACTGGGAGTAAGCCATTCTGGCTCAGCATTGGAGCAGATGCGTCAGTTCTTCAGACAGACCTCAATACACCTGTTTATGATTGGAAAATTTCTATTAATTCTCCTCTGAAGCTAGAAAATAGACTCCCTTGCCCAGTTAAATTCACAGTGTTGGAAAGGACAAAAGAAGGCAGATATCTTGAGCGACAAATTGGTGTAGTATCTTCAAGGAAGCTTGCTCACGTATATTCAACAGATATTCAGAGACCTGTGTATCTTACATTAGCCGTACATGGTGGTTGGGCTTTGGAAAAGGTTAGCCTTGATATTCTATAGAAGTATCTACCACATTGGCAAAATTTTTTAAAACGTTACTGAATTCAAATTTTCCTTTGTAGGATCCCATTCCTGTTTTAGATCTATATTCAAGTGACAGTGTGTCATCGTTTTGGTTCGTCCATCAACAGAGCAAAAGGTTTGTCACTGTTTTCAGTTCTCTTTCTGCCTGGAATTGTTAGTCTTGCTAGCTTCGCTTTAATTACCCCAGATATTTGAATATATGCATTTGTTAAAAAAATGGTGAAAAGCATTCTTATGGCACCTGGCCATGAAAGGTTATATTACAAACTTATTTGGTTACAGTAATAATAATTCAATAATTATCTTTTCAACTAAGCTCTTAAGGAGCTGGTTCGTATCTATATTTTGTGTATAGTTGAGAACTTATGATGTTGAGAATTATCACATAATGCCGATACTATATTCCATGAAATTTTTTGCCACATCATACTCTTGTTTTTTTTATGGAGTTTCAGGAGACTGCGTGTAAGTATAGAACGTGATGTTGGAGAAACAGGGGCTGCACCAAAGACGATAAGGTTTTTTGTGCCATACTGGATTACAAATGATTCATCTATTCGGCTAGGCTATAGAGTGGTGGAGATTGAACCTTCAGAAAATGTGGAAGATGGTTCCCCCTGCCTGTCTAGGGCTTCCAGATCTTTTAAGAAAAATCCTGGATTTTCGATGGAGAGGAGACAACAGAGGAAAAATGGCCGAGTGCTCGAGGTTATTGAGGATACTAGTCCTATGCCTAGCATGCTTTCTCCACAAGAATCAGCTGGTCGGAGTGGCGTTGTGCTGTTTCCATCTCAGAAGGATTCTTATGTTTCCCCACGAGTTGGGATTGCTGTAGCAACTCGGGATTCTGAGATCTACAGTCCTGGAATTTCTCTTCTTGAGCTTGAGAAGAAGGTGACTTAGCTAAAGCCTAAATGATTTTCTCAAAGCCAATGACTTGTATTTACTGGACTGTGCTTTATTTTGCAAACCATTTCTGACTCACTTCTGTACAAAGGATTTGCTCCTTTATTAACCACAAATCTTATTCCAGGAACGTATAGATGTTAAGGCTTTCTGCTCAGACGCCTCGTACTACAAGCTCTCAGCAGTGTTAAATATGACATCCGACAGAACCAAGGTCAGATATCACAATCATGATATATTTTGTTTTCCATTGCTTTGGCATTACTTATCTTAAATCAAATTTTTGCTCATGTATAGTGTTTTTGTTGGTGTTGATATACCACATTTGTTATTTGGCCGTGGAAACTCGTTTGGATTAGCTTGACATGCAGTACTTACTTCAGCCTTCGCTTTTTATCTCCTATTTCTGTGATACGTATACATGCTACTGCTATATAATATGATTCTATTCGTGTTTTATTATATCAAGATGATTTATAGGCAGATAAGTTCTTTATAGTAACATGAACACTAGATTTCTGGATAGGCACATCTTACTCCCATTTAAACATTAGATGACTAAGTCTTTTGTTTTCAGGTTATCCATCTCCAGCCAAGCACCTTATTCATCAACAGGGTGGGTGTCAGCATCTGTCTTCAGCAGTGCGATTGTCAGACAGAAGAATGGATCAATCCTTCTGATCCTCCAAAGCTCTTTAAATGGCAGTCTTCCTCTAGGACTGAGTTGCTAAAAGTATGTGAAATACTTTAGATATCTGCATCTTTTTTTTTATTGATGACTAATAGGCTTACTCCGATGGAACATCTTCAGTTACGAGTGAAGGGATATGGATGGAGCACACCATTCAGTGTCTGCAGCGAAGGTGCAGTGCGTGTCCCTATTGGGAGAGAAGATGGGACTGATCAATTGCAGCTAAGAGTACAAGTCAGAAGCGGGACAAAGAACTCACGTTACGAAGTTATTTTCAGGCCGAACTCTGTCTCCGGTCCTTACAGGTAAATCACACAAGCCTCACTTTTCTTCCAGATGATTTATCTGATATTATTTTACTGTTTGCTTGGATCTAGATACATTTTCCAACTGCCATGATTTGCATATATGATTAAAAAACTTGCTGCCAAATCTGTTCTTCTAAAGCCATTATCAGTTTGGTGGATAAAGTAATCCATGGAGCCTCCATGAAATTATTTTGATACAATGATGCATCCTGTTTACTGAATCGGAAAGTGTGCGTTCATTCTCTTATATTTATGCGTTTTCTGACAATCTGACTTTACGTTTTGGTATTCGTTATAATGTCAATGCACTCTCCTAGGATCGAGAACCGTTCCATGTTTCTTCCTATTCGCTATCGTCAAGTGGATGGTGTCAGCGAGTCCTGGCAGTTTCTTCCTCCTAACGCGGCTGCTTCGTTTTATTGGGAAGATCTTGGTAGACGGCATCTATTTGAACTCCTTGTTGATGGAAATGATCCTTCTAAATCAGAAAAATACGATATTGATAAGATTGGTGATCATCCACCACGAAGTGATACTGGACCTACCAGACCCATACGAGTTACTATTGTAAAGGAAGACAAAAAGAACGTTGTGAGAGTTAGTGACTGGATGCCTGCAATTGAGCCTACTTCCAGCATAAGTAGAAGACTTCCACCATCATCTTTAGAGTTATCTGGAAATGAGTCTCAGCAATCTCATCTTCTGGCCTCGGAAGAGTCTGAGTTTCATGTGATTGTTGAGCTCGCTGAGCTTGGAATCTCCGTAATCGATAATGCTCCAGAGGAAATATTGTACATGTCAGTGCAAAACCTCCTTGTTGCATATTCAACTGGCTTGGGCTCTGGGCTTAGCAGGTGAGTTTATCATTTCTCACAAGTTAAGTTATTATAAATCACCATTCCGAATTCATATCTAAGTTTGTATGTGGTCTTTTTCCCTATGCAGTTGGTAGTTATGTGTATATATTTCAACAGACATCATTTGCCGATGATAATGAATTTGCATTCACTCTTATCAGATTCTAATGGTTGTGTTACACACAAGACACGTTGGACTAATGCTGAATGCTTATTGTCCTACAGGTTTAAACTAAGGATGCAAGGAATACAGGTGGACAACCAATTACCATTGGCACCAATGCCGGTTCTGTTCAGACCACAGAGAACTGGAGATAAAGCTGATAACATTCTGAAGTTTTCTGTTACTTTGCAATCAAATGCTGGTCTTGATCTCCGTGTCTACCCGTATATTGGTTTCCAGGGACGTGAGAACACTGCCTTTCTAATTAACATTCACGAACCTATAATCTGGCGCATACATGAGATGATTCAGCAAGCTAACTTGAGCAGACTATCCGATTCTGAGTCGACAGCAGTATCAGTTGATCCATTCATTCAAATCGGGTATGGTCACAGTTTTCCTGATATTAATATTTATATGCTGTTTACTGAATGAGTCCATTCAGAAAAATTTCTTATATGGTTACACCCCTAAAATAATGCAGGGTTCTTAACATCTCAGAAGTTAGATTTAAAGTGTCCATGGCCATGTCCCCAAGTCAAAGGCCGAGGGGAGTGCTTGGATTTTGGTCGTCCCTGATGACTGCTCTTGGGAATACCGAAAACATGCCAGTAAGCTTTCCATAGTAACTAATTTTTTATAACGCAGGGTAACTAAATAATAAAAACCTCTGTGTTGCACGGGATTAGCTATTCAATTTTAAAATATTTGGCCTACTAGTATATAAATTGACTCAGGGATGGTGTGGTATTTACACTATTCTGGATGACCATGACTTTTGCGTCCATAATTTATTTTTCACCATCAGTTATATTACACGTAGGATTACTTACCACTGTGATTATACTCAACGAGTTTCAAAGAGTTTAGAATTTGATTTGTCAATGACTCAATCACTCACTCTCGGTCCAACGTATCTGAACATTCATTTTCTTTTCTTATCTTTGAACAGGTACGCGTAAGTGAAAGATTTAGTGAGAACATATCCATGCGACAAAGTACTATGATCAGTGATGCCATAAGGACCGTAAAGAAAGACCTACTTGGCCAGCCTCTTCAGTTGCTCTCAGGTGTTGACATTCTTGGCAATGCAAGCAGCGCGCTTGGACATATGAGTCAAGGCATAGCTGCATTATCAATGGACAAAAAATTCATCCAAAGTCGACAGAGACAGGTTTGTTCCTGTCTTTGATTTTTCTCCTACATGTTGCTGTTTCAGTAGGTTCTGATACCCAACAAAAGTATGGGCCTGCCAGTGTTTCTTTCCTGTGCCCCCTTTTGTTAGTACATGCTAATGTTTTTTTTTTTTCACATTTTGGCAGGAGAGCAAAGGTGTGGAGGACTTTGGAGACATTATCAGAGAAGGAGGTGGAGCTCTAGCAAAGGGCCTGTTTAGAGGAGTCACAGGCATATTGACAAAGCCTCTCGAAGGTGCAAAGTCTTCTGGTGTCGAAGGCTTTGTATCAGGTTTTGGGAAAGGAATTATTGGCGCTGCTGCCCAACCTGTGAGTGGAGTTCTGGATCTTTTGTCGAAAACCACTGAAGGTGCAAATGCCATGAGGATGAAGATAGCAGCAGCCATCACTTCAGACGAACAACTTCTTCGCCGGAGACTTCCAAGAGCTGTTGGTGCCGATAGCCTGCTTCGTCCATACAACGAATACAGAGCACAGGGGCAGGTACAAATTGTACACATGAATCTGTTTACGTATGCATTTCACTAGTCGTTTTTCTCCTGCTTAGCTAATGGGGAACCGATTATTAGTGCTGATAATATATTGGATTAGTTTGATTCACCTAGCACATGATGAAACTTTATGCAAAGTTCAAACCCCTAATATCTTGCATTTACAGGTCATATTGCAGTTGGCAGAATCTGGATCATTCCTTGGCCAGGTTGATCTGTTCAAAGTACGAGGGAAGTTTGCATTAACAGATGCTTACGAAAGTCACTTCATCCTACCGAAAGGAAAAGTTCTGATGATCACACATCGAAGAGTGATATTACTACAAGTGAGTCTCACAATACCCTCTTGCTCTCTGTATACGCGTAAGGTTTACTTGGTCTAGTGTTTGTGCTCGGTAACTATCCAAGAAAATCGTCTTGACATTTGCAAACGTTTGATTTTTCTAGCAACCTTCAAACATAATGGGTCAAAGAAAGTTTATCCCGGCCAAAGATGCGTGCTCTATACAGTGGGACGTTCTATGGACTGATCTGGCAACCATGGAACTGACTGACGGGAAAAGAGACCAACCTAACTCTCCACCTTCGCATCTTATTCTCTATCTTAGATCAAAGTCACATGATTCAAAGGATCTTAGATCAAAGCTACATGATTCGAAGGAACAGTTCCGTGTTGTCAAATGCAGTCCAAACACCAAGCAGGCCTTTGAGGTTTACTCAGCTATGGATCAATCCATTAACTTGTACGGGAAAAATGCTTCAAAGGTTAGAAGAGCCTTATTGTCACCCCTTTGCTTAACCATTGACCTTAGCATGTTGCTATTTTACGACAATAGATATTATTGTGCCAAACAAGGATCCATAGTTGAGATTATGTTTTGGTTATTGTAGGGATTGGTGAAAACCAAAGTGACAAGGCCGTATTCCCCGATGTCTGAGAGTTCTTGGGCTGAAGGAAGTTCTCAACAAATGCCAGCTTTGGTGACACCATCTTCAACCTTTGGCACCAGCCCAACGACCAGCTTAAGTTAAGTCTTTAAGATGTAAGATTCTTCGAGCTCTGTCACCTTTCAATGCTCTAATTCATCTCCTGGTAAAGACTCTTTCTCCTCTGATCATTTTCTCCATATGCTTGATCAAAGCTTTGGTTTTGTTTTCTTACAACCGTCTGAAAACGCCATAGCGTTTTACATTGTGTAAATTGGTATGATCTCTAATAGACATGCATTTTGTTCTCAGGTTGGCGAGAAGAAACACAACTCTGGTCTGAAAAAATACATTTCGTTTCGTTCTAATTTTCTTGGTGTATGATTTTTGCAATAGTACCGTAGAAATATAAATATGTTTGTGTATATAAACGTGCAGTACATACTCCTCAAACATTAGACTCGGGTATACGACGCCACGGGCTGCCTTATATAAATTTATTAATTCTTTATATATTTTCCATACAAATCAGTTTCAAATTCTCCAATTTATGAATTCGATGCAGTAAAAGCATCCCTGCTTTGTGACGAGCTTGGTACAAGCCCGGCTGCCCCACCACACAATTAGCAACTCGACATAACCTGTATTCCTTGACAATGAAGAAACATGTTTGGACTTTATATCGAAAGGAGTGAAGGTACCCTATCAAATCAATTACATTGAAGAAACATGTTTGGACTCTTATAAGCAACTTAATTTCCTGTTTTCAAAAGTAAAATAATGCTGAAACCGATGAGATGAACACCATTAATAACAGATAACGGGTGGACTCTGAAAGTCCTGACCAAACCGATCATGCCAGTCTTTAGTCCTTGCATTTTCATTTGTGTTAATACTATTTGGTTCAGTTTCCTCTCTATCGTCAAAAAGCCAAATAGGCTATCTTTTGAACTCGAACGCATTCTACCAATGTCAAGAGTCTTGATAATATTTTGGCCGGCTCTAGATGAGTCTCTAAACTATTTTTCTTTAAGTCAAAGAAATCTTGAGACTATTTCTAGAGTCTTCGTGAAATGCTTGAGAAAGTGAGATAACTTCCGTTCTTGGAAAAACACAACCTTTTCATAAAGTAAACAGATATTCCAATGCTTTATCACCATCACCAGATGTTTGACCTCTGTTCTAAAACATGGCTGCCTACTGCGGCTACAAAATTGTTAGCATGAGGTTAGCACAGTGAAGTTGATCAATTCGTTTGATTGATGCATTAATCTGTTTTGTCTACAATTTGGAACAACAAAACATAATTGTTTGGTCAACTATATCGGCGTTGTTCCACAACTCTAATTTTTCGGTTTAAATTTACAGTCTTAAGTTGACAAAATTATTGATTATTGGGGCCATCTATTTTGATTAATATTTGCGATGGTTAAATAATCTAATTAAAAATTAATAATTATGTTTTGGGAATGAGACAAAATTAAGTCTGTGATCGAGAAAACCTCGCTCTAGAAAATTATTTACCATTTGAACGACATTCACTTTGATAATTGATTGTTGGAAAAAGTACTGTCATCCCATCTGGATCTGGATTTTTTTTGGATGCTTTAAGAATAATGCATATCGCACTTCCTCTTCCGTAACCGGTTTGGTAAGCCTATTATTTTAGGAATCAGTTACCAACTCAGGAATTTCCTCTATATCTCTGCGAAATCTGATGGTGATTTTGATTGAAATAAATCTTCAAAATAGTTTACTGCTACTTTCTCTATCATTCTGATGTGACCCTTTACCCTGATCATCATGCAAACCAACGATCTCATTTTGTGCTCTTCTCTGTTTTGTAAGGGTCCGGTAAAGTTTCTTGTACGTCCCTGTAGACCTCCTTTAATTTTTGCGTTACCTACTTACCTCCATGATTTCCTTACGAGTCTTTGAATCATCACTTGAACTTTCTTCCAGAGCCTTTGAAGATATTAATATTTTCTTTATCATATGATCATCTCTACAATTCTTTATTTTCTCCACTATGCGGTCATCATTTGAAGAAATATTTTATTAAATATTTAGTTAAAAAATAAGATAGCCTAATTGATAGGAGATCCAACTTTAAAATCCTGTGAAAGAAGTTGTAATGTTTCTATTTTAATAATATATATGTTTTATAATTAATATTAGTTTTGCATCTTCACATGCATGAATTGCGGTTAATTAAGAAAGAAATGCTGGAATTTTATTACTCCCTTTGTTTCAATTTAATCCATATTTTAAAAGAAAATTTTGTTTCAAAAGATGTATATTTTACATTTTCAATGCATTAGTTCACATTAAATTGTAAATTTCAAAGCATTTATTTAGTTCTCATTGGTTAGAAGTTATGGGGATGTAAATTACAAAGAATAATGCATTGGTAATTAAGAACTGATAAATTTTCTTAATATGTGTAATTTCTAAAACATGCATTTTATTGAAACAGAGGGAGAACTTCTAAAAGATTGTTTATACCATCCTATTTTGGAGTTTAATATCGTAAAATTGAGCTAAAACTTAAAAATAAGTTGAGTAATAAAAACGACAGAACTATTACTTATACTAATGTAAATTTTTGGTAGGAGAATCTGCGTTAGCAATTCTTGA
>JABAYD010019530.1:0-15498 GCA_014822095.1 Diplotaxis tenuifolia
TGTGCGATGACTAATCGGCTTTTGTTTTGCATGTTGCAATTTCAACCTGATTCTATACCGTTTTAAAGTCCGCGATAAGTTCTCGACTTATATGACTTGTCTAGTTGGAATTGAGCACCCCGAAAGTACTGACCAAAATTTTGGATTTCTTTTATAGCGCACTATTTTATCCTAGTCGGATGTAAGAGAACCATTCATAAGAATGGTTAGGTGCGTTTGTTTAGAACGGCTAGGGTGCCTGAAAGGGCCAATCGTCGAGCGTTTGTGTTTTATAGTCGCAGAGGGACTTTGAGCGTGTTTTCGAAAACTTGGGCGACGTCTCGCTTATTTTTGGAAATATACTCTTGATTGTTGTTTCGAGAATTCTAGATAGGATTTTTTTTTTGAGACAAGGGGGAAAGTCTAATAAGATATAATGCCGGAAAATTTCCGAAAATATAGCATACAGGGCGAAAAAATACTTAGAAGGAGGAATATACGAATGTTCGTGTATGTCCCCACTCCCCTCCCCTTTTTAGAGAGGGGATAGTTGAACTCGTCTTTCGACGAGCTGCCTACGTACCCATTTCGGGGATCAATCTATCTCGTACTTTTTAGTCTTTTTGCGAGTGGGATTACTCGGCTGGTGCGTCTATTGCGGTAACCGCGGAGTTGACGTCTTGGTCCGGATTTTTCTCCTCCGTTTGGTTGGAAGCTTCGGACGCTGGAACTGGTGGTTCGCTGGTCGTGGCTTTGGGTGATGGTTCGGAACCATTTTCGTCCGAGGTGTTTTCACCTGGTGTCGAAGTCAGCTTCGGGCGTTTTGATTCAACCATCAAGGCTGTCGTTAGCCGTTTGAGCTAGTGTTCGGCCAAGAGACAGCGTCATTACTGTTTTTGACATCCCCAGATTGCAGCGATCCCGTTGTTTGTCGGGAATTTGATGCCTAGATGGTACGTCGACAGAACCGCCTTCATGTCATTTTTTTTTGAATGAATGTAAAATATTATTCATAAAAAAAAACCTGTTTACATCAAGGTGTGTCCAAATTTACAAGAATTTTAAAGACTACAAACCAAATGCAAATCAAGTTCTAGTCTCAAACCAAAATTGAAGGATACCCTCCATCTTCTTATCTCCCCTTCCTCTTATTAAACTGAGCTTGTTCCTCCCTCCTTTATGAATCATTTTCACTAATAAGGGCAGAGAGAGGTCTGTCCCCATGAGTTATCTTATTTCTTTCCCTCCAAATTGCGTGTATTGATGCCTGAAATGAGTACCTAACACAAAATAGCATTTTCTTCTCCATAGTACCATCCGAAATCAGATTCACATCAGGCCATGATCTTGCATGCCTATTTCTCAAGATCCCAAGAGTAAGAGAATCCCAAACTTGGGCTGAGAACGGACATACAAAGAACAAGTGATCCCGAGACTCATTGTCGCTTCTACACAGAACACACGTTTGATCAACACTATGATTCCATTTCGACACTCTGTCCATAGTAGACAATCTATCAAGCATGGATAGCCAGGTGATAAACGCATACTTCGGAGTAGCTTGGGAAAACCAGACTCCTTTCTCCCAACTACAACAAGCACTCTGCACTCTAAGGAGAGTCTCATGCGACAGAAACCTTGGTTTGTAACCAATTATCCCTTTCCAAAGACTCATATCCTTGACATTATTTCTCAGCTTCTCTCTTACCACAGTCAACTCATTTTCAATGGTATTTAGAATCTCAACACGATGTCTTCTCTGCCTCCTCATAACACCTTCTTCAACTGTTGCTTCTTTTCGAATACTCATATCTAACATTCCTCTCTCCCCCAAGATATCAATCAAAACTCCCTTATCCAACCATCGATCATACCAGAAGGATATATGGCGACCATTCCCCACTTCCTTCATGTAGAAATTCCTAGCAATCTCCCTCAATTTAAGCAGTTTTCTCCACATCCAAGAACCACCTTGAGTGTTTTTTTTTAATCTCCCAGAAAACTCTTCTTTCTAAGAAACTCATTATTTATCCATCTGCCCCACAAAGAATCACCGGAAAGCATCCTCCAAATGAGCTTAAGACCATAGACCTTGTTGACCTCTTTTAAGCTTCTTATTCCCAACCCTCCTTCACACTTCTCTTTACAAACATCTCTCCAAGCAACTTTTACACCCGTACTGTTCAGTTCTGGCCCCGACCAAAGAAACCCGAAACACAACTGTTCAATCTCCTTAATGCACTGACTAGGAAGACGAACAACAGAAGAACAGAAACTCACCATACTCATAATAACAACTTTAATAAGCTGTAGTCTACCCGCATAAGACAAATGCGTACTCTTCCAACTGGTGATTCTACCTCTGATATTCTCAACCAAGGGCATATAATCTTGCCTTCTCATTGCTTTAGTCATTAAAGGCAATCCCAAATAGCGAACCGGAAGTGTACCTTCAGCAAAAAGAAAATTCCTAAGAATACTGCTCCTTTCCAAATTAGATACTTCCGCCATATAAAGTGTAGACTTCTCAACACTAATACTCAACCCAGACCAAGCTTCAAAATCTTCAAAAATAGATAGAGCTCCCTCAATAGATCTCTTTGTTCCCTCAACAAAAACCATCAAGTCATCAGCAAAGCATAAATATGTGAGAGATATACCTTTGCATCTAGGATGAAACTCAAATTTCTTCTCTCTCGCAGCTTTATCAATTTTTGAGGATAACACATTCATGCATAATACAAACAGGTACGGAGACAGCGAACAACCCTGACGCAGCCCTATTGTACTTTGAAAATAACCAGCTAATTCACCGTTAACTTGGACCGAGAAAGATGCAGTAGATATACAAAGCTTGATCCAGTGTATGAATTTACTCGGTATACGCACATCAGCTAAACTCTTCAGCACAAACTCCCACTGAACCGAGTCAAAAGCTTTGGAGATATCTATTTTGCATCGCACATCGTGGAGTGATATTACTCTTGTGATAGTCTTTTACAATTTCCAAAGCCAACAGAACGTTCTCCATTAGTAACCTTCCTTTAATAAAGGCTGACGATTAGCTGAGACGAGAGAAGGTAAAATCTGCTTCAACCGATTTGCAAGTATCTTGGACACTACCTTGTAGATGACATTACAACATGCAATCGTCTTGTAGTGTTTCATCTCCCTAGAATCAGACTTTTTTGGGATCAAAGCAAGAATTGTAGAGTTTACCCCTTTAGGAAGAAACCCATATCTGAACACCGACTGAATTGCAACCGTGAAGTCATGAGATATGATAGGCCAAGCTGCCTTGTAGAACTCACAATTGAAACCATCTGGCCCTGGAGACTTGTTAGCTGGCATATCAAAAATAACCTTACGGATCTTTTCCTCTGTCACCTCAACTTCAAGCCTTGAACAATCCTCTGCAGAACATCTGAATCCCAATAAATCATGAAGCTCCTCCTCAGTAACCCCTCTGTAACTAGAATGACTACGATTGAGAAACTCCGAAAAAAAATCTCTTAGCTTCCTTTTTAATGTCTTCTTGCTTCTTTACAATCTGACCATCCAAACATCTGACCTCACGGATTGTATTCTGAGCTTGTCTTGATCTGATTGCATTGTGGAAAGTCTTATTATTCTAATCACCCACATCTAATTAGTGAAGCTTATCACGTTGCTTGAGAAAGTCCTCCTCCAAATTAGAAACATACAACCATCTCTCATACGCCTCCGGTTCTTCCTTTATAGTACTATCACTCGGACTCAGTAAAGTATTTCCCTGCTTTTCACAGACAGTACTATAAGCCATCTTCACTTTCTTAGTTAAATTCCCTAGCTTATCTCTTCCCAAATCTCGAATAAGCGGTTTCTTTAGTTTCTTTGAGAACATGTACATAGCTGAGGTGGAGTGAAAAAGAACCGGTGTAGTTTCCCAGTATCCTTGAAGCGTAGAAAGGAAATCAGGTAACTTGCTTATCATGTTCACAAACTTAAAGGGTCTTCGAATCTTCGCTTGAGGAGGAGGAGTTATTTGAATCTTGCATCTCAAATGGTCAGAGAAACCACCCGGCTCAAAAACAGAGTAGGCTGTTGGGAATCTTTGAATCGCCACATCATTCATTAGAACCCTATCCAACTTCTTACAAATGATTCCTTCTTCTCGTTTGTTACACCAAGTAAGCTTTGGCCTCTGATATCCCATATCCGATAAATTACAATGAAGAACCGTGTGTTGAAAGTCTCTCATACCTAGGGGAAGCCTACCAAGATCTGAGAAACTTGAGTTGTCATCTACGTCTAAGATTTCGTTAAAATCACCCATAAGAATCCAGACCTTGTTCTGGAAGAGAGGTGAATTCTTATGATGATTAATATCTTCCCAAAGCTCCTTTCTTTCTTCAGCTAAATTCCATGCATAAATGAACGAACAGAAGAAATCCTCCTGATCATGAACTCTAACCGAGACTGTTATCATCTGATCCGTTTTATAGATGGGTGTCATACACACTATATACCGCCACATCAACCAAATTCTTCCACCAGCACTACATTCATAATTTTCCATAAATGATTACTCTCTGAAAACTGTATTAAAAATCTTCTCCGCCTTCTTTTCTTTTACTCTTGTTTCCAATATACAACCAAACTGCATTTCTTTGTTACTAATCCACTCTTTCACCACGGAATGTTTTAAAGTTTTGTTGAATCCACGAACATTCCAGAAAAAGCTCATCATAATTAATGATTTCGGCGAGAAGACCTTGTGCTCTGAGCCGGATGAACCTCCTGAGCTTTAGCCTTCCTACCTCTCTTCTTACCCTTTTTTCGTCACTGCTTTGACATTCCCCTTCTCTTGACTCGCTAAAATATTGTCCTCCAGTAAATCACTATCAAACATTTTTGTCTGATCAACCTCATCTTGCGTCTCAGTGTCAACATTTATATTCTCATCCTCCGATAACTCCCCCTCTTCAACTTCCTCCACATTTAGAATTGAATACTTTGATGCTGATATTTGTATACCAACATCCTCTCTCTACGGCGAACTACTTGGACCTCTACCCTTCTTTAAAGATGGAAGAGACCATGCACCCTCCCTATTTGTCAATGAATCAGTAATCTTCACTTATGTGTTCTTTTTAACTATTTCTTCTCCAATACCTTTACTCTTCACTATCTCAGATTCATCTTTTCCTCCAATTCCCACATCAACATGAGTTTTGGAACCAGAGACCTCATTCTTCTTATCCTTTCCTTTTCTCGAGCATACCTTATCAGTATGACCTCATTTATCACAATGATTACATCGCGATGGTATCCAAGGATAATGGTACACCACTGTGAACTCCTTCCCATCCCTTGAAAACGTAATCTCCTTTGGTAGCACTTTCGAAACATCAACATTGACAAAGACCTTTGCCACTTCAAAGTCTTTACAAGCAACAGTATCTGGATGCAATTTTACTAGAAATCCTCCTGTGCTCGTCATGAAACTGAGTGCTTCCCATGAGTACATCCTGATAGGCACGTTCTTCAAGTGAACCCACATAGGTATTGCCTCATCTTCCTGCTTCTCTTCTACAGCCTCAGGAGTCCATTTCGAGACCACCATTGGCACTCCAGCTATGTTCCACATACCCCTTCTTAAAATCTTTTCCTTAGCTTTAAGATTTGTGAATTTAAACCTCATCATTGTTTCATTTACTTCGATCACATCCACTTTAGCAGCAGCTTCACCATAACGCCAGATCTTATTAACCCCCATATGGACTTTCGCAACATGAGGTGCTGGATCCAGAAATTTTCCGATAATGAAATCTTCCCATAGCGGTGTTGAATCCGTGATGATCTCATCTGGAATCTCCACCTTGTGTACACCATCCTTTGTTCAGATCTCTACCTCATGTTTCTTCAGACTTTTATTATCTTGAGCCACCGCGACCCATGACTTCTCCTCTTTCATCAAATTCTCAATCGAATCTGTTGAATCTCCGTTCACGACATCCACCCTATCCTCGGATCTCTCCCTCTGAAGATCAGATAGATCCGGCGGAGGCGCCGTATCCATCTTCGAACCACCCAAAATCACACACCTAATCGCCTCAGAATCGCCCTCAAACTCGCACACCAAAACGTATCGTTTTTGTACTTTTATTTTATTTATTAT
The DNA here is from genome assembly GCA_014822095.1 of Diplotaxis tenuifolia. NCBI lineage: Eukaryota > Viridiplantae > Streptophyta > Magnoliopsida > Brassicales > Brassicaceae > Diplotaxis > Diplotaxis tenuifolia. Next base: position 6,140 of record JABAYD010019530.1, read on the forward strand.
AACCGCCTTCATGTCATTGAGCCAAGGGGTGCCCATAATAACGTTGTAGATGGTGGGGTGGTCGACGACCGCAAAGTCAACGATCTTGATTATCTCTTTTGCCGCGACGGGCAGTTTGATGGATCCAAGAGTCATCGACGTCGTACCAGAGATGTCGGTCAGCGGTTTCGGTAATGGAACGACTTCTCCCAGTGGGTTCATTATTCTGAGGGTGTCTCGGAAGATGACATTGACAGTGCTGCCGATATCGACGAGTATCATGGCGACCTCCAGATCCCTTATGATCAGGTCGATTACAAGTGGGTCGGAGTGCGGATAGTTGATCCCACCAGCTTCTTCCTCGTCGAAGGTGATAGCTCCCATGGGTAACCCGTAGGGTACCGACCAGTCCGATGAGTTGGCACTTGTCTCGGCTTTGCGTTTGTACGCCTTGATGGCGGAGATGGAGTCGTGAAAATACTGCGATCCTCCGATGATCATGCTTACGCTGCACGGTTGTTGTGATTCCCCTTCTCGCCCGCCCTCCTGCCGTGTTTCTTGCCAGAGTGATTTCCCGAGGAAGGGTTTTCGGTCCATTGAGCCTTATCGGGATTTGGAGGGCGATAAGAGTCCGGATGAGGTCTTTGACATTCGTTACCTCAAAAAGTTCCCCTGCGAGCAGCTTTGCGGCCAGTCTTGCTCCAAGGACCTTGCAATTGGCGGTGGAGTGACCTTGAGTCTGGTGGAAGTCACAGTAGGTGCTTTCATCGTAAGCGGAGTTTCGGACCCACGTGTTTCCCATGGTGCGTTCTGAGTCTGATCCAGAGTTGATTGGCGTAATTATGGGCCCCCTGGGTCTCCTCTTTGTCGCTGCGAGGGTTTTTCATCCTGGACTTCTGATATGAGGTCGGATCCTTTGAGGACGACTTTGCTGGCTTATGTTTCTGTGACAAAACCCTCGTTTCTTTTATGATTATGTAGTCGGTGGCTTTATGGAGTGCATCCTGGATGGTCCGCGGCTTCTCCAGGTTTATCCACTTTTTAAGCTTTGACTTGTACCAGAGCGCGTCGATGGCTACCTTGTCGCTGATACCGCTTACTCGTGCCATGACAGTCTTGAACTTCTTTATGAAGTCTCTGAGGGGCTCGTCTTCCTCTTGGGATAGGCTCCAGAGGTCAACGTCTGAAGTTTCGCGATCTATGAACATCGAGCACTGTTTCAGGAACTCCGATGCCAATTGACGGAAACTTCCGACAGAGTTGCGTTTCAAGCGCGAAAACCACTCGAGAGATGCTCCATTGAGGTTTTTGACATAGAGGCGGCATTGGGCGGCGTCTCTTTCGTTATCCCTAAACTTGGCCCTTCCCATCGCGATCTCAAAGGTTTGCAAGTGTTCTTTACGATCGGTTGTGTCGTCGTACGTCGGTATCTTGATCTTTTCAGGATCCAACACCTTTGTATTTATGATCCGGGAAATGAAGGGAGTTTTGCGAGCGTCTACAAGCAGGCGATGATTTATGGTGCAGAGCTATTCGCATGATGGATCTGAGACTTTATGGCTTTAACTTCCGCTGCCGTTTTAAGAAGATCGTTGCGGAGGTCGCGTAGCTCGGAGTTGTCGCTAGCGTTCTTCCGAGCTTGTTGGCGATTCCTGTGAGTTTTACGAGTCTGCTCCTCGGCTAGCTTTTCCTGCTCCTCGAAGTAAAGAGTCTCCTCTTCTTCGGTCTTGGTTTGTTGAGCGGGTCTTCACGAGCTCAATGGCTTCTTGTGCGACGTAGGTGAACATCCATGCTTTGGAGTTCACGTTGACGCATTCGACTTCAGCCTCCTGAGCGTCCTCCTCGAGAGTTGGAAGATCGCTAGAGTTTTTCCGTCCTAGCGCAGGAGTAATTTCATCCAGATTCTGTTCGAAAGTCTTATCCTGGGAGTTCACGGATCGTTCCGCAGGGGTGGCAAAATCGAGTCTCCTTCCGCGGATTCTTGTCGCTCCGTGGGGAAGAGTTATTTGGGTTCGCTGAGTTAGGGTTTCCACCTGTTTTGACAGAGTTCCCATAAGTTCCTGATCTTCTGCCCGCTTTTCATAGGCCGCGATCAGTTTCTCGATTGTATCGGCGTTTGCAGGGGCGTTGGCCGGTGTGGTAAAAGCCGCAGGAGGGTTTCCAACGTTGTCACGGTTTGTGTCATCGCGAGTTTGTTGGTTGTTGAGATCGTCAGTGTTCGTGTTTGACCGGGCGTGAGAAAGATTGATCCGTAGTATCCCCCTCCTTCTAGCGCCAAACTGTGAGAATCAAAATTCACACCGTCGATTTAGGAAATCAAAGTAAACCCTACTTTCCAAGAGATCTGTGGACAGTCTGTTTACGCAGTTAGCCAAGCAATCAAACGATGAGAATTGACGAAATAACACAGTAAATAAGAATCGAAAAGTAAAACAGGAAGAAAGCAAAGGAGATCTTATTCCGATTTCAATGTGTACGAGCGTTTTACAACAGGTAAAGCCTTAACAGCTACAGCCGTTGGCGAGTTTCCTAGTTATAACCTGCGAGACTTGAAAAACCAAGTTGAGACTTAGCTCAGAAACAGAAAAACAGGAAATATTCTTAATTTCCTAAAATTCTAAGTATTTCTCTGAATGCTCTCCAAATTCCTCCCCTCCATCTTCCTCCCCGAATCATTTATATACTCCTCTAGAGGTGGTGTGCCCTTTCCCGCTTTTGCCCTCGGTCGAATCTATCCCTTCTGGATAACTTCCATTTTTATCCGATCTTCGTGTTTTTCTTCGGAAACTTGACATTTATCGCCTCGAAATTTAACATTTACTTGTAGGCGAATAGACCGTTGTATTGGGTGGGCTTGGTTTTCGGTAAATCGTAAATGGGCTGTTAGTCTCGTTTAGACCCTTGTCAGGCCATTTATTGAACTTAGACGTTTTTACTATTTATCGAAAGAGAATCCTCGAAACTACGTCGCTTCTTAAGGAAATCCGATTTCTCGTATACGAGGGACGACCAGAGGTGTTTAGTGTACCGTCGTCGTTTTATATGATCTTTTCGGATTTCTTGAGAGAAAATGTATTCTTACGATATTTGCCGTAAAGTCTTGACGATGACTCCGATTGAGACGAAACAAACGACAGTTCGGACGTGGGTTGGAAAGAGAGCTTTTGGGGCAAGACTAGTCAGACACAAGTTCGTTTAATCGATCCACTTCTCCCGTTAGGCGAGGTAGATGAATCCATCTCGCCAACAGATGAAGCGAGATGTATCACATCGATCCACCTCGCCGAATGGGCAAGTTTGAATCGTTTGGTCGATCCACCTCTCTCGTCCGACGAGGTGAATCGTATGGTCGATCCACCTCGCCCGTCCGGCGAGGTGAATCGTATGGTCGATCCACCTTGCCCATCCGGTGAGGTGAATCGATTGCTCGATCCACCTCGCTGGACAGGCAAGGTGAATCGTGTAATCGATCCTCCTCGCCCGTCCGGCGAGGTGGATCGATCTATCTTGCCGGATCAGCGAAGTGGAGTAGTGTTGGTGCTTGATATCCTGTTTCGGGTGTTCCAGATGATCATGTAACCTTCCTTAGGTCTTTTAGTAAGTTCATATCGACCGAGAAGTATATGCATTCTTCTCGTAGACATTTCTCGAGAACTTTTAGACGTTAATTTCGTCATAACCAATTTTTACCCCAACAATGTTTTTCAGATCTGGGTTTGATATACATGTTTTCATATCTTGACCAGACTTTGGAAGACTTCTAGGAAGTCTTCTAAAATATAATGCGGTAAAAGAATTTCTGGAAATCTTCAGGGACTCGAAGTCTTTTGGACGACTTCAAGTAAGTTTCTAGAAGACTTCTGAAAGTCCTTTAACATTGTCTTCTCTTATATCTCTCGTTTCAAAACAGATCTGGGCATTTTGGTAAGTTTTTATGTCTGATTTTTCTTCATTTGGTAACTTCCTGTTGTATAAAATTTCTTAGCTTTTTCCCAAACTAAAACTCTCAAAACCCACTCTAGTCTCTTTGACTTGAAAACACCAAATATTATATTAATTTTTTATTTTGATCTCATGTCTTTCTCACTAATCTATCTTTTTGTTGCAGGTTTTTTTCTGAAAGAATGTTAAATTAATTCAACCAAAAAATATATTTTACAACCGAGGTCGCTTGTTTGAGACTCACGAGAAAGAAAATGAGCTATTACATTGGAAAAGTTAGCGAAAAGAGAGCCATGTGACCATGGCTCCTTGGTAAGCAGAGTTGTGACGAATGTTGGTAATGCGGTTTCAAACCTGCTTATCAATGATTTTTATGAGCCCTGATGCAGGTTTGTGACCTTCACCATGCCTTCTCTCATTGCGTTCAGACCATATCGCATATAAGGATGCTTGCAACACATACCGAAACAAGAACAGCTCCAGTTTGCTTCGCTTTTTAGTGAGTAGAAAAATGATGTCATCCCATACATTAGAGTAATCTGCTGTCAAGAGCTTCTTTTTGAGGTTCGAACACACCTCCCCCGAATATTGACAATTAAAAAACAAAGGGTTTCTAGTTTCAGGACATGTTTTGCAGAGAGAACATACCACCGGATCGCCTCCATTCCATAGAGATAGTCTGTCACCAGTGGGAAGTCTGTCTTGGATGGCAACCCAAGCATGAAAAAAAAACTTTGGGGTGCTGAACTGAAACCACACTCCTTTGAACCAATCAACTTTCGCCTGTAAACCTTGCAAGATCTTCCAAGTTTCTTTTGTAGTAAACCACGGTTTATAATCATCACCACACTTCCATAATCTGACATCATCCTCATACTGTAACCCTATGCTTCTGAACTTTTGTATCTCATGTTCATTGAGGTTATAGATCTCAACTCGATGCCTTCTACCCCTGTGCTTATGGAACACCATAGCTACCGTATCATGGAGACGAACGCCCATATTCACAGGGCCACCCACTCCTGTTTTTCCCATCAGACAGCCTAGTTCCGACCAGTCATCGAACCAGAAAGACGTTGACATGTCATTATGGACTGTCACTTTTGTAAACCATGCTTCAACTTCTCTGGATTTTAAAAGCTTCTTCCACATCCAAGAACCAAGAGCGCTACTGCCCTTTACTGTCCAGAATGATCCCTTGCGTATCAAGTAACGGTTCACCCATTTAATCCAAAGGGAGGTTTTAGATGAAAGGATACGCCACACCAGTTTCAGAAGCGAGACCTGATTTGCTTCCTCAAGAGACCGCAGACCAAGACCTCCCTCTTCTTCTGGCCTACAACAATCCTTCCAGCTGACTTTTTCTTTGTTTGTATTCATCTCAGGGCTCTACCAGAGAAACGCTGTGCAGGCTGTCAATCTCCTGTATACACTTCCGTGGTAGTTTAAACTTTAATGGCTGATATCCAGAAGTTAGTGAGACTTAGAATTACAAAACCGAACAGCTGTAACCTCCCTGCAAAAGAAAAAGATCTTGCTGTCCAAGAACCGATACGAGACCTTATCTTCTCAATCAAGGGAGTGTAGTCCCTAATAGTCATTTGTTTAGTCATCAGCGGCAGACAAAGGTATCTTACCGGAAGATCACCGTAAAGGCAAAAATATCTAAAATTTCCTGCTTCTCATGGTCCTTTACATCAGAAAGAAATATTGTTGTCTTTTCCATGCTTATGTACAGACCATATAACTCATCAAACTGATCGAAAATGTTCAGAATCCCTTCAATTGATTGCCGCTTTCCATCAGTGAAGACTAGCAGATCACCAGCGAAACTGAGATGTGTGAGCTAAAGTCCTAGGCAGTAAGGATGGTAACCAAATCTCTTATCTGCAGCGCATTTATCAAGCATTTTCGATAACACTTGCATACAAATAACAAACAGGTAGGGGGATAGAGAACAACCTTCCCTGATTCCCCTCTTACTATTGAAATATCCAGCTAACTCCCCATTAACTTGCACTGAGAAAGAGGCCAACGAAATATATTTTTCTACCCATAGTATACATTTTTCTAGCATACCGAGCACCTCAAGAGTGGATAGTAGGAAAGGCCATTGAACTGTATCAAAAGCTTTTGATATATCAATCTAGATTGCACTTCTTGCCGAGATAGTGCTCTTATGGTAGCTTTTGACCAGTTTCGAGGCAAGTAATACATTTTCCGTGAGGAGACGATCCTTTACAAAGGCTGATTGGTTTTCAACAATGAACTTGGGAAGCACTTGTTTCAGTCTATTCACCGGGAGTTTCGAGATGATTTTATAAAGAACATTACAACATGAAATAGGCCTGTAGTCTTTCATAGTTTTTGATTCCTCCTTCTTTGGAATGAGAGCCAATATAGTTGAGTTCACACCTTTAGTAGAAACCCATTATCAAAGAAAGCCTTAATATCCACCACAAAATCTTTCCAAACAATAGGCCACGCAGCCTTAAAGAACTCACAAGTATATCCATCAGGTCCTGGTGCCTTGTTACTCCGACATGGAAAATAAGGACTTTTTGATCTCTTCCTCAGTAACTTCTTTAGATAGCGCATCCCTATCCTCTTCATCGCACTGAAACTCAAGTAAATGTTTTAGTTCCTCCACATCTGGCCCACGGTAGTTCTATACTACATGCCCCATAAACCCATTATAATCAACAGCCTCTTTCTTAATATCCTCGTGTGTATCAGCAATAGTACCATCCTCTTTTTGTATCTCTCATATAGAATTTTTCGCAGCTCTACACTTAGCATAATTATGAAAGGTTTTGTTGTTCCCATCTCCTACTTCAAGTCAATGAACATTTGCTTTATGGCTTAGGACTTTCTCTTTAATATTCGACAGTAGAACCCATCTCTCATGAGCTTGTGTTTCCTTCAATTGCCCTAGGAGAATGATTGGTCATCGCATTTAGCTGGCAGTTACACAGGGTTTTATAAGCTTCCTTAGTCTTCTTCGTGATGTCACCGACTTGCTTCCTGCTTAACTCTCTTAGAGATGGTTTTAGCTCCTTGAGCTTCTTAGATTGCCGATGTAAGGCAGAGGTGGAGTTGAATAAAGGGGAAGTGGTTTCCTAAAACTTCTCAACCAATGGGAGGAAATTTGGGGATTCTGTAATGACGTTGGTAAATTTGAAAGGGCGTTTAGGTTTCAGTGCCTTTGTAGTGAGCTGAAATCTGCAGCGAAGATGATCGGAGCAACCTCCAGCTTCAAAGATACAATAAGTGTGAGGAAACTTTGTTATTCACGTGTCATTAATCAAAGTTCTATCCAACTTCCTTTGTATGAGCTTATCTTTTCTCTTCTTACTGCAGGTTAGTTTTGGACCATGAGCTTTCATGTCCAGAAATCGACAATGGCTTATAACATCTTGGAAATCACACATACCAGATGTAACTGTTCGAATACTATTCCCCAAGTGCTCATCCAGCGCCAAAATCTCATTAAAATCGCCAACAACAATCCATGGCTTACTAACATAGTCGTGTCTTGGTGATCCTTTAGATCATTCCATAACTCCTTCCTTTCTTCTGAGCAATTAGATGCATAGACAAAAGAAACCAAGAACTCCTCAACCATACCATCCAGTAAAACCGAAACAGTTATCATCTCCGAGCTCTTAAAACACGGGGTAACACGAACCTCTGGACTCCAAACCACCCACAGTTTTCCAAGTCTATGATAGTCATAGTTTGAGATTGCTGACCAGTGTGGAAAAGCATAAGAAACAATACGTTTCATCCTCCTTTCCTTCACTCGAGTTTCTATGATACATCCAAATTTCAAAGCATTTTTATTAATCCATTCTCTCACCACAGATTGCTTTTTTAACTTATTAAAACCATGGATGTTCCAATAGAAACCCGACATTAATTAGTTTTGCGGGAAGACTTTTTATTCACAAGACTTGGACCAAAGTCGGTTGTCTTGTGAACAGTAGAGTTGGATAGAAGCTTGTGATTGTCTTTTGAAAGACGAGGCAGAGATTGTCTAGGTGGGATACCCGATTCTCAACCTTGTATAGCAGTTGTAGAGAGAGGAGCAGTCGCATCCTTTTCCTAGTCCTGAGAATTGAAAGTTTCCACATTGGTCGTGTTATCCTGCTCATCTTCATTCTGCCTCACAAATTCATCTTCCTCCTCATCCACATCTGAAGCCAGGACGGCATATGGTGATTTAGACAATATGGACGCGTGATCCAAGTTCAGCTCAGACTTTTTTTCAGAGGTTTTCCCAACTTTTGTAGGTGTAGACCATTCCTTCTCTTGCAGATCTAACTCTGTATCCTTTACTGTAGTAGCTGTAGCATCATCCACAACTACCTTATCTATCCCATTGATAACTACTTCTGTTTCAGATTCACTTAAATGCTCTGTAGAAGAATGTGTTTCCTCTGTATGAGTGTTTTTCTGTTCCTGACTTTCTTGTGCTGGAGCGGACTCAACTGGTTTCTTTAGACAAGCCATGGACAAATGGCCCCATTTTCCACATGTAGTACACTTATCTGGTAGCCGAGAATAAGTGAACTCAATGAGCGTATCTTTTCCTTGAAAACTAAAATTTAGGGCTTTAGGCAAATCTTTCATCAAATCCACATTCACAAACACTTTAGAAACCTCCAGGTCCTTACGTTGTGCTGTATCCGGGTGCAATCTCACAGGCACACCCAATGGACTAGTCACTAAGCTGAGGTCCTTCCAAGAAAACATGTTTAAAGGAACTTTTATTAAGTGAACCCATATATGAATAGATTCCTCAACTTTTTCCTCTTCAACAAACAGTTTCCGTTGAGTCATGACGACTGGGACCCAGCGAGATTCCACATGCCTCTATGAAAAACCCTGTTGCGCGTAGATGCGTCTGCGATTCTGAATTTCATAGTTGTTGAGTTCATATCATACACTTCAATCATCTGACACTTATCTCCAAGAGTCCATATTGTGTTAACTATGGCGTGGATTTTGCCAATATGAGGTGCCTTGTCCAACAATTTCCCAATGAGAAAATCTTCTCACAGGGGCGATGGATCCACAAAAACTTCCTCCGGAATCACATGGTGCACTAAGAGCTTCAAATTGGTTGTTCATGGTGGTTGGTGTATTGATAACAATTCATTCTTGTAAATAATTGAAGATGATTAGGTTGAGAGAGTAAAAAGACCATTTTCAAAAAAAAAATTAAAGGTATTTTCGTGACTAATTTAATTTGAACTTATGGAATGAATAGAGAAAATAAATTTCCAAAAAAATCATAGATTAGTTTTGCGTTTGACTTTGAGATTTTAGTCAATTTTGCAAATAGCCAAATATAATATCGATATGAGAAAATAATATTCTATTTAATACATAATCTTAACTAATATATATATATATATATAAATATATATATATAT
>JABAYD010019534.1:0-21420 GCA_014822095.1 Diplotaxis tenuifolia
AAAAGAAGATATATGGAGGCTCCTGGCGGCTGTGAGAGAAAGTTAGAAGAATTAGGACAAATCCCGAGATATGTTGTAATTTCCTTAAAAATCGCTACCGCAGGAACATGCACTCGGGTTTGCTCCGCTCGATCAGAACAGTCACTTCTGATAGGTCTCCAGACCTGTAATGACTCATAAAGGACTAAAAAGACTCGATAAAGACTCAAAAATATTTTATAAAACATGGTTAGAGTGTGCCAAAAACACCATATATCATTTATACACTACATACACAGTAAAAGAAAAGACTCTTAACCGGTGAATAGCAACGGCCAGAGAACAGATTAAAAACCAGTCAATTAAGTTGTTTAAATACAGTTTTGATTTATTTTAAGTGATCAAAAATAAAAACAAAATTGTGCACAAAAAAAGAGCTATGTTAAAAATCTTATAAAAATCCAACTAATATGCCAACGTTTAATCTTTTAATTCCTGCCTAAATATAATAATTCCCGAAAAGAGATTAGACAAAATATAAAAAAAGAGATGGTCTACTGAAGTAGTTGAATCAAAAGTGAAGTCCCTCTATCAAGCTCAGTGTCTCTCTATTTATAACAGCACTTCACTTCCATTTCCAAACATCACTCATCATCTTTAGACACAAGCAAAGCAACAGCAAAAAAACTACTATCTTTTCACATCTTTAACCAAAACCCTAGAAGAAACCTCATATCCAAAACCCCCATTTCTTCATCATAATGTCAACCTCCAAAACCCTAAATCATAACAAAACCAACACATCCACCACCACAACCGGCGAGAGACGGGGCCGGAGATCAAAGCAAGCAGAACCAGGGAGATTCTTAGGAGTCAGGAGACGTCCATGGGGTCGTTACGCAGCTGAGATCAGAGATCCAACCACCAAAGAACGTCATTGGCTCGGAACTTTCGACACTGCTCATGAAGCCGCTCTTGCCTACGATAGAGCAGCTCTTTCGATGAGAGGCACTCAAGGTCGAACTAACTTCGTCTACACTCCAAATGATGTTCACACTATCCTCACAAACCCTAATCTTCACTCTCTCATCGTCTCTCCTTACAATAACCAATCTTTATTACCAAACTCTTCTCCTCAGTTTGTCATTGATCACCATCCTCATTATCAAAACTATCATCAACCTAAACATACTCTCACTCAAACCGTCTCACCCGTCGCTTCTTTCAAAACGCCTGTTCGTCATCAACACGCTGATACTCAAACGTTTGGTAATAGTCCTCAAAACTCATCTTCTAACGGCTCACTATCTTCTTCACTAGACGAAGAAAACAACTTCTTCTCGTTAGAAGGAACTAACTCGGGTTACTTGGACTGCATTGTCCCACAACACTGCCTTAAACCACCTCCGGAAACCACCACCACCAAAAACCAAACCGGAGCAAGTTTCACAACTCCGGCAAGCAAGGCCTCTGAGCCATACGGAGGGTTTAGTGGTAGCTACTTCGATGATGGTGATATGCTGCTGATGAATCATCATGAGTTTGGTTCGTGTGATCTCTCTGCTATGATCACTAACTATGGTGCTGGTGGTTCAATGTCAATGGAAGATTACTCTATAATGGAGCCGCAAGATTACTCTTCTATCGCTGCTTTTGGAGATGTTGTTACTGACACTGCAGGCTTCTACTCGCTCTACTAGAACATTCTTTTCGATATGTCTGTTTTTAAAACTTTTTAAGTAATAATATAATCAGTACGTACTTACGTTATTCCATGGTCATTTTGATTTTTGTCGTTGACAATATGTTATCTACTCAATTATATATTCTGCTTCTTGTATCATGCACCACCATAAGGTTACCTTACCATGAAGTTTTTATTTTCCTTTCTTCTTTGTTTTGCATGATTTTTTTATATCATGGGTTTGACTAGCAAAAGGTGTTCATGCGAGTTATATTATACACCACTTTTTTTCCATGCTACTTCCAACACACTCATTATGTAATATTATAAGTGTGGTGTGTATAATATTAATAAATCATGTCTTACTCAGAACGGATATTTGACTAGAAGTGAAGAACTAAGATGTGTTAACTATTTATATCAGGATTATTAGATTAGTTGTAGAAACTCAAATATCCATAGTCTTGATGAACTTTTGATGCTCGGTTATTATGAACGTTTATGAAAATTGTAATTTGGCATTAGTTTAAATTATAAATATAAGAGACTTATGGTTATGGGGGAAAGATACTTTAAGATGAAAACTACAGAAGATTTGGCTTCCGGTTAATTAAAAATAGTATAGGGAATGTGAGATGGACTTTTAGTCAAGTAGCATGATGATGTTTTTGGTCTTTGGACATGTGTTCTGGTCATGAGTTGTTTGGTCTTTGTTTGATTGCACAATCACTGTTTCATGTCTCCATCCTTTTGCAACTTTTGTCTACACCAACTCAACATCACAACTCTTTCTGTCTTAAAACATTAAAAAAAAACGGTGAAGGTTTTTGACTTTGGTTCATAGAACCAGTTAGTACCCTTTCCAATGTTGATCAACTTCACTTTATTTTTAAAACCGTCAGATGACTCAGACCCAATAAATAGAAAAAAAACTTGCAAAAAGTTGATACTTCTACGTATTCTTAAACATTTATAATCGTCAAACGGTAGTTATATTTCAAAAATATAAAAGACAATCACTAACCGCCATAAATTTGCGAAGTCTACCATAACTCGTACAAATAAAAGAGATATGTTTTAGACAGCCTTTAAATATGGTAGATCATCTAAGCAGTAACTCAGAGAAAAATCAATTAATGATTAGTAGTTTTTTTTTTGGGTTGTTGAAAGCTTTTGTTGTGTGATGTTTCAGTGACCAAACGCATGATTATGTTTGAGTAAAACTAGACGCAACGAACAAACCACACATGCACATGTTATATCACCGATATAAGGAACCAAGTACGAGAAATACTGATTTCTACTTCCACATTAACAGTGTTTTTTTACCCACCCTACTTCTTGTCATACATCATGATCAGAGTCGTACGGATCTAGTGCAGATCAAGTAGAACGAAACACAGAAACGTGAGCAAGAAACATGTTATATATGTTCTGTTCCTCTTCTTGTTGGTTCTCCTAAAACATTTAGGATCGGATTGTTTCAAGACTTTTGCATTTGCATTCACTATTCAACATTTCGTTTACATTTAGTTTTTTTTTTTTATATAAGGGTTTAAATTTTTTGACCATTTCTTTTGTCAAACCTTCTTTACAAAATGTAAACGCAAAGTTTTATAGAAATCTCATTCCTCTTGATCTTGAGCATGTAACAGTTTTATTTCTTTAAAGGGTTTTATTAACACGTTATACTCGTATCTTCTCTTGAAAATAACAGGGGATTTACAAAATAACTTGCTCTCTATTTTAAAAACAAACACAGCTTACTAAATATAACTATGAAATACAGAAATAGTAATAAGGAGTCGGCTGATTTTCCTGAACAAGAAGAGGCCATTTTATTAATAATTGTTTTCGCAAAGTTTAAACAGAAAACAAAAGAGAACAAGAGATAGATGGCCGTATGAAGGAAGGAATCATATGAACATTATGGTAAAGAGAGACCTAAGAAGAGGAGAGACACAGCATACAAAACTAGAGCTGCTTTCGTCTCTCTCTGCATTTGCTTCTTGTTGTTGTTGTCTCCACCCAAAAACCAAATCCTGAGTTCATAAAAGTTCGATGAAAAGAAGAAGAGAGATAAAAAAAAAAAGAGATAATACTCTAAGAAGAATAGAGAGAGATTCTCTTCTCTTCTCCCCTTTGAGTTTTGTCTCTTTAACTTGAAGTCTTAACCTCAATACTATCCGAGTCACCACTTTTGGTCTCAGCAGGTTCAGACTGGTTCACGCCGCCAGTCACAGAAGAAGAAACTCCAGCAGACACAGTTTCCGAGCCACCACTTGTAGTGGTTTCTGGTTTAACTAAGCTCGAAGAGTGAAGTTCTGTGCGTTGGTCAGACGAGGATGCTGATGAAGGAGCTAACGTGGCGAGCGATGAGGATCCTAGAGGGTAAGGAGCAACGGGCATGTCAGTGAGCGAAGAAGAGCCCATGGAGTGATCAAATTTGCAGTCAGGACCAAACTTGCAGATCCCATGTTGTGCAAAGTGGCTGCATGGCGCTGCACCCTGCAAATATCTCTTATTATTAGCCTTCTCCTTGTTATATAAGATGCATTATTTATACTTAAAACGTCTGAAAAGAGCTCTAAAATCCATTCAAGAAACTGAGTTTTTATACGTAACTTATCATTAATTCATAACAATAAACTCTATAATGCTGAGTCATGACAATGAGAGAGACTTACAGGACGAAGTGGGAGGCCAATATGGCTGAGAGTAACTCCCTGTGGAGAAGCTGCTGCTGCTTCAAGAGGATGATGGAATTTGCAAGAGGCTCCAAATTTGCAGTCTCCCGTTCTCATAAAGTATTGACAGTCAGGTTCTCCAGGTCTCTGAGGAAAAGATTGTTCCTTATTTGAAGACGGACCCGATTGATAAGGAACGGAGCTTGATCCTATAGAGGGTGGATGACTCCCAGGAGAAGGCATTGCGCTTACAGAAGCCTAAACACAATTAAAATGATGCTTTTGTTAAGATTAAGAGGTAAGGAAAAAAAGTAGGATTTATATTAGAACATTACCTGGTAGGGGTTCCAGCCAGAGTATGGAACCATACCGGGAGGAGGAAGAACCATTTGGTTGTAAGTAGTACCGTAAGGGCTTTGAACATACGAGCCAGGTAAAAGCTGAGGTCTTGGTATATATGCTCCTGACTGAGACTGAAACGATGGATATGTAGATAACTGCTGATGCGGTGGAGGTTGTACACCAGGAGGAAGGGGATGGTGAAACCGACATGTGGAACCGAATTTACAATGTCCGGTTCTCATGTAATAGGAACATTCTTTCTCACCCTGTGAAGGAAGGAAAAAACATTGAGAGATGGTACATTAACAAATAACAATACACCACCGAAGTTAAACAAAGAGATTGAACAAACCGGGCGTAATGGGAATCCCATGTAGTTTAATGAGACAGGAGGAGTAGTAACAGAATCTCCTCCTCTTTGTCTAGGATGGTGATACTTGCAAGAAGCACCGAACTTACATGTTCCTGTTCTCATAAAATGCTGTTCAGAACAAAAAAAAAATTATAAAAAGTAAGAGACTTGGTTACACTAAATCACTAAGCATTGCTTGAATGAATCCATGAATCGTATGGATATAACCTGACACACGGGCTGTCCCATTCTCTCTGGAAACTCTGCAGGTTCTGTTATGAGACCTCCTCCCAAGACCTAATAAAAAAGGAAAGTAACAACATCCAATTAAAAGCTTCCCAAGTAAACTAAATTCGGTGTCAGTGATTATCAGATCGTATAGATTCGACAATGCATCTGTGATAAAGCCAAAAAAGGTAGTAACTTTATCAAAAATTCAGACAGTAGAAAACAGAGAGAAACAGAGAGACTATTACCGGAGCACGGTTTGGTGGGTGATTGAACCGACACCTGGACCCGTACCCGCAGACACCGGTTCGTAAGTAATAAATACAATCAGGCTCATCAGGTCGTTCCGGGAATGATTCACCTCCACCGCCTCGCAGCCCTAACCGCCACATCGAACCTACAATACAAAAGCCGCATTTTGAAAAAAAACAAAGATCGCAAAAGCATTAACGTTATACCTTCTAAACCGGTTTCGGTTCCAGGAGGTGATGGATCCGCCCGCGAGCCTTCTTCACCGACGCGACCGTACCGATCCATCATTGATCACACTAACCTCTTCCCTCTGTGTCGAGCAATGTTGAGCTCCGATCAAATGGGAGTGTCGGCGAAGAAACTTTCTTCTTTTTGTGTGTGGAGAAGGAAGAAAAGGACAAAGAAGCACGGATCGTGGTTTGGTTCTGTCTGAACACACCACTCTCACAGTCGCTCGCTTGATCTCTCTTTTGGTTAAGGCTGTTAACTTTCAGTTTTGTTTTCGTCTGTGCCGATATTTTTGGGTGTTAATTCGTATGGAATTAATTATTATTTAATTATTTTTATTTGTAAGGGGATGGGGGAGGTGTTGTTGATCTTTCTTTATGCGTGGGTCGCCTTTTTTGTGGGTATTTGCCGGTGGTGGTTATTATACGCGCCAAACATAGACTATTACACAATACTATTGCCTTCTTTATTACTATAGAATTTACATTGCTCTTTTTCACTTTTGTTATTCTATTAAAAATAGAATTTACATTACTGCGAAAGTAAAATTTTAAAATTAAGAATAATGTAACATTTGAAGTTTGTATTTGGATATATTTTATTTGAACGTCATTTTACAATTTCATCCACTAAAATGAACTAGTATTTTATTTTAAAAAATTGATTAAATATTGCTTGTTAATTATTTTTAGAATATTGTCAACTTTTGGTAACTGAAGTGGAAGTTATAAATGATGTTAGTGAAATTTCTGTATACTGATTAGTTATCTATGTCAATAGAAAATCGAATATTTTATCAACTAAGGCGTTGACAGTGAGATTAGAATTAACTTCTATCAAATTTTAGGTGGTGGGGCTCGAATTTTGACTTTGATCTACAAAAAAATGTGATTACATGAATTGTGTTAGCTCGTACAAAAACACCACACACAGAAAAGTCACATACATAAATATTATGAAATATAGATTTATCTCTCCAAATGCGATATTTAGAAAAAATGCAATATCTTATTATATAAATCTTTTAAAATGGGGAATGGTGGTTTGGAAATTGTAATGGTTAGGGAAGATAAAGTCAAATAAATTAAACTCTGTCGGCTCAAGTTGCAAATATAGGAAGAAGACAATTTCTTTATCAAAAATGTCTTATTTTTTATTTTATTTTTTGTCAAAAAAATGTCTTATTTATTATTTGATGCTAACATTTTGTTTTCTCAACAAATCTGCTAGTTGTTTTGTAAACTTACTTATGGAGGAAACTAATGTCGCTATTCGCTACTACACTGCCCGAGCATATTAGAGTTATATTTTGTGTGCTAATGTTGACTACGACGTATCCACCTTTATATTCTTAGTTTGATATATTTATCTACGCCTAAGATTTCTGACTAGCTGTGTTTGTTGAGTATGGCCAATGGCCATATATAAAACAGATTTTCAATATGTAATATTTTAACTGTAAACGTTATAAACAAGAATTAATTAAGAAAATCCCCAAACAAACTCGTAGTCTTTCTAGATTCGAAAGCAGTCTTTGATAATATCTTTATTGGAGGTAAATCTTCCTTTCACAAGGATCCTGAACTGAGAGGATGAGATTCAACTTCCTTGTGAAGACCACCACGCGCCGTCACCATTAGATTACACTCACTTTGGTTAAGAGATAAGAATATCCATACCACTAGACAAATTATTTACATCTGCATGCAAAAACTATAAGATAATAGAACCAAAATTTAATATTGAAAGACGATAGAAATCTTGAGTAAGAAAAAAATCATTACCATTTTAAAAAAGTTTTGAAAAAGGTATGTTTTAACCACATTTGTTGGTTTTGATAGAGTTAGACAAACAGTGATTTCCTTTTTGAAATTGTAAATACAAATAAGAAAACTCTTGGCGCCTGGAGATTGTCTTGATGCCGACTTAAGCTTAAATTCATTTGTATGGAGGGAAAGTAATACTTTTTTTTGATAAAAGGGGGGAAAGTAATACTTACAAATGAAAACTATATATGTATATTCTTGAACACCAAAAAGAAAACAAAAAAACTTGTTTTATTTGCACAAAATAAAAGACGTTTGAGAAGGAGACTACGTAAAGTATTTTTCTTGCACGCCCACGCAAAGAGTGTGAAATCGCACTCAACACCAAATGTTTAAGAGTCACTTCACACTACAAAGCATACAGTATTATTACCATTTCTGAATCGTAAATTTAATGCGTTGGATGATGTATTACAAAGGTCATCATAGTGTTATCAAAATGTAATTCAGGTTTGTGGGCTTCTTTCACCTGCCATTTGTAATATTAGCCTGAGTTTAGATTTTACATTTGTTTTGTATGTGGAAAAGTCGCAGACAATAAATTTTACTAGGGCTGGACACAAATGTTTGATACTCAGTTTGTACTCAGCTACTTGAATTGACTTGGTTTGAAAACAAATACTTGCTATAATCAAATTAAGTAACAAGTACATGAATTTTATTACTCGCAAGTACAAGTGAAGTATTAAGTTCATTTTTATTTTTAACTACTTGTTTTGTTACTTGTTAATTTTTATTTGTCCCGTTACTTTATATATTATTTGGTTTATTAAATATTTTATAGTCATTTTCCAGTTAAATTTTATTTATTACATTTTGTGAATAGACACAATTACTCGTTTCTTGCATTTTAATTTCTACTTGATTGTTACATGATCCATAAAGGCGAATACTTGTTCTAACAGATGAGTATCAAATAATCTATTTAATTTGCTAATAAATATAAAAAATATCAAATATCAAAGTAAAACAGGTTTATTAATCATTTTTGTTGATGAATAAAAATAAATTTTCCTATATCTTAGTACAATAACTCGTTCATATTTTTTATTTCATTAATACATCAAACATAAGTGATATATTTCTAGAAGCATTTTGAAATTTATCTTTTTATATAGTCTACTTCTCTAATTGACTAAAATACAAAAATAAAAATGACATATTATTTATATAATCAAATTTGTTGCCTTTAAATTTAAGGCATTATCAAATAATTTACCAGTAATTATCAAATAATTTATAAATAATTTAAAATAACAAATAATAAAATAATGCAAGTAATTTGTAAGTCTGTAATTTTTGTAAGTATTTGAAACTGCAAGTACTCGTTTTAATCAAATAAAGTACAAGTCAAAAAATTTATTATCAGTACAAGCCAAACCAAGTATTAAGTATACCGAAAATACCAATTAATCGGTTTGTGCCCACCCCTAAATTTTACTTATCGGCTATGTCAACCTAAGCGACAAGTTGAACAAAGTTGGGTGAAAATCTCTCGAGCATTTAGAATACATACCATCATTACATATGTTTTAAAAATGTCGTTAACGTTTTAGTTGCCTTGGAATCATTTAAGCGCGTGAAGTTAAAACCGCGTAAAAAGGACACGTAGAGATTTGCGTTCGGACCACTTAAAAATGTACACCGTATCACCGATGATTCGTGCCACTCACAAAGAGTGAAAATAAGTTTGTCAAATGAAGCATTGTTATTTTGTTTTGTCGTCAAGTGAGGCATTTGTTATAGTATAAACTTACAAAGCATGGTGAAGTTTTTGACTTGGAGAGGTAGTGGCCACACGTGAGCAGCTTTTTGGAGATTGTGTTATTCTCCCAACCAATACAGCTTTTTCGACCATTCACATTCGTATCCTCATCTACCAAGTGTCGGCCAGGGTCATTTTTTCTTGCGTTTAAAATGATTTTGGACCATGACATCTTTACTTGCTGATTAATGATGTGAATATTGTTCACAGAAATACCAACGATAAAATGTAAATGAAAAATGCTTTTCATAATAATCAATTAATTTGACTAGTTAGCTACTAAATCTCACTAGATTTGATCCATGAATTGTAAAGCGACGACATGAAAAAGATTGGTAAGCGACGTAGACAACAAATATGATCAAATCTAAAAGCATATGCGTTGAAGGTTTAGAAGAAGGGTTCACATAGTTTTTAAAAAAAAAAAAAAAATTAAAATAAAGAATAGTGATTAACCTATCTCTTGCAGACTCTCTACAGTGAACCCCTCTCTCCTGAGGTTTCACCACGTAGCGGTCCGGGATTGGTCGA
The DNA here is from genome assembly GCA_014822095.1 of Diplotaxis tenuifolia. Taxonomy (NCBI): domain Eukaryota; kingdom Viridiplantae; phylum Streptophyta; class Magnoliopsida; order Brassicales; family Brassicaceae; genus Diplotaxis; species Diplotaxis tenuifolia. Next base: position 9,875 of record JABAYD010019534.1, read on the forward strand.
GTTTTTTTTTTTTTTTTTTTTAAAAATCAAAAAAAAAATTAATAATAAAAAAATTAAAAAGATAAATCCCAAGAGGGTATTAAGTAAATGAAAGAAATGAATTAACTTAAAAAGTTTTCGTACTATATTGTGTCTTTTCTTGTCCCTTCGAAGTAGTACAAGCACTTAACCCCATGAGCTCTGTTATATACACTGTTACTGCAATTAACTTCACCAGATAATCATTAATTATGATCTAAGAGGTTAAAAACAGAATAAATAAAGTTAAACCAAAATACAAATATCAGATTCATGAAGCTATTTTGTACTACACTCACAAAACAACTCTAGTCCAAACCATCTTTATCAAAGATGTGACCAGTAATGTATAGCGAAAAAAGGGACACCTTAAAGCTTGAACTTCTTATTGGGTCTCTTTAGCTTGGCATCTTCATCGACTGTGATAAGTTGCTTTCAGAAAAAGTTTACCATGCATAGATATGAGTGAAGGAATCCAGAAAGTAGCTTAAAACAGACTTTATAAAAATTATGTGGGGAGAACGAAAAGCAAGTCGAAAGATGAGATAACGAAAAAAGAGGGTGTGAGGGAGATAAACCTTATACTTTTTGTTTTTCTTCTTCTTTTTCTCTTCTTTGTGTCTTTCTTCTTTATCTTTTTGCTAAGCTTAATGTTCTCTATCTTATCGTAAAACATGACAGAAGAAGGCGTACGTACGTAAGAACTAGTCAGTAGAATAATTCATATTCTCAAACTATAGTAGAAAGAATCAGGTACCTCGACGTCTACAAAGGAGGCAACGTGTTGGATTGTTCTTCCTGAACTCGAAGTCCCACCTGAGACCAGTAGAGTGTCATAAAGATTATGCCTTCACATTCGATTTAAGAAAACTCGTTCTGCCACATATATATTACCTAATAACATAACCGATATGCATAATTTCACACAGATTAGCTTGGATAAAAGCAAATCTCTCCATCTCCATGTTAGTATGCTACGCTATTTGCACCGAGCCTCTAGGAATATAACATTATTCTAAAGTTTGAAGTGAGCTTAACTTAATCCACAGTTACAAGATGGACTTGTAGTGTGAAACTACATTCAGGCAAACAGCCATTTTGCATTTTAATTTAGGAATGCATCAATGCACAATCTATAGTAGCAACAATGTAGTGAAGTTTTAATACCACGTAAATTCTGCACTATCACGACCATTGAAACAAAAAACTAAAGGAAATAACCGGAAATAATGGCTGAATTCTAGAACACCCTAAAAACTACTAAGCTCAAACCATTCCTCTACCTCTACCTCCCCTTTAAAGCTTAAGCTCGTAGCTAACCGGTGGTTTAGTAAAGCTAAACTTACTTGCACTAACACTCGGCTAGATACAAACAATCCTGCACTAGACTCAACAAGAAACCCTTATCAATACGTCAACAGATTCTGCATAACAACCTCACCTCTCAGGGCTATCAGCCATGAGTAATAATAATCAACTAACAAACTCTTTTTAGGCTAATAATTAAATGGTCCTCTATCAACTACACTAAAAAGGGGGAGCTTCACATCGGTCATCTTCCAAATGCTACAAACCTCTCTAAACACACTAGTAATTCCAAAGCACAACTTTCGAACATACACCATTAAGGAGTCTTGTCTTAATGTAGTACTTACTCCAAACAAAGGTGTCTCAGGCATTTTTTGTCAGCTAACTCGATAAGATCAGTATCAAAGTGGGAACTTCTTTCACGGCCGTCTTACTAAACCGATCAGAAACTTACACGGCCGTCTAACTAAAATTTCACAAACCAAAATCATACCGGATTATTAAACTGAACCGGTATGAACCACAAAAAAAAAATGATCATTATTATATTTGCTGGTAAAGGATGAAACGACGACGTTTTGTGAAAGGAATGAAACACGCCGTACTTGGCCGCGTTTGGTTTGAGAAGGTCGCCGAGGTTTGGTCGTTGCTTTCCTTAGAAAAACTATTGACGTCTCTCTTCAGATCGGAATCTCACCGACACCAATAAGAATGCGAGGAGGCTACTGAGAAAAAACAAATAAAGGATGCGAGGAGGTGAAGTTTGCTTCGATTGCCTCGAGCAACGGATCAAATCAGACTTCTCCGATCAGATCGTCTTCTCTTACGGCCTCTCCGATTCTCCGCTCCCTTTTGGATCCTCCGCCGTCGTCAAGGTAGTTCAATTCAAATTATGTATTTAGTAGATTTCGATGGTGCGAGTATTGGACTTTGAAGCTGATTTCCAATGGTGTTTTTGTGTTTAGGTTTCTGACTCTAGCGAGGAGGGAGTTTCTGCTTCTACTTCATCACAGTTCGTTTTGGAGTATATCCGCAAGGAAGAACATGGTTGCTTAGTCAATTACGTGTATGCTCAATCTTTTTCTTCTTTTGGTTATTTTTCTCCTTAGGCTAAAAGACTTGGAATCTTTCTCATATTTTTTGATTGAGTAAGCTTCTGTTTTTTTGTAGTGAAAGACTTGGGAATTCAAATGATGATGAGATATTGGATTGTTCACACTCTAAGGCTAAGAAAGATGATGACAGAGTGTTTGCTGCACTTTTACCTATTGCTCAGATTAGCAAATGTTCTGCCTCTCATCTTCAAAAGCTTACTTCTAGTTTCCTCTCTGAGTGCCCGGAAGATTATATTTTAGCCTCTCTAAATCGCCTGATTGATGGAGAGTCATCTGGACAAGAAACCGAAAGTTTCCTTCGTCTTCTTGGGTTACCTTTGTTAGAGGAGGAAAGTGACGTTCCATGTCTCAGGCATCCAAATCTGTCGCCGGTTTTAGGGGTTCTGAATTCATCTGATTGTTTGGTTTCAGTGCTCCCCAAAGCCCCATTTACGTTGGAAAATATTCTCTACTATAGTCCCGGTGCGTTAAAGTCAGAGTGGCATAGAAATTTTTTTGTATTTCAGCTGTTGTCTGTGTTAGCTCACTTGCATGGATTAGGGATCTCCCACGGGGACATTCGTCCGTCAAAGATATTCTTGTCTGATTCGTTGTGGAGCTGGTTAAAGATCTATAGCAAGCCTGATTTAGGCTCTGGAGGTGCCAATTCAACTATTCCAAGAAGAAGTTTGTGTGTAGAAAATTGTTATCCTTCTGGTCTTTATGCTGATCTCAAAATTTCTTCACATTTGGACTGGCAGACTATCTTTGATAAATGGTGGAAGGGAGAGGTAAGCAATTTTGAGTATTTACTCTTCTTAAACAAACTAGCTGGTCGAAGATGGGGAGACCACACATTTCATCCAGTAATGCCATGGGTCATAGATTTCAGCAAAAAACCTGAGAATGATAGTGACTCAGGCTGGCGGGATTTGAGGAAAAGCAAATGGAGATTGGCAAAAGGAGATGAGCAATTAGATTTTACCTATTCGACGTTTGAGATTCCGCATCATGTTTCAGATGAATGTCTGTCTGAGTTGGCTGTTTGCAGCTACAAAGCTAGGAGACTGCCACTTAGCGTCCTGCGTAAGGCAGTTCGATCTGTGTATGAACCTAATGAGTATCCCTCTGACATGCAAAGGCTTTATGAATGGACCCCTGACGAGTGCATCCCTGAATTTTACTGCGATTCACGCATCTTTTGCTCTCTTCATCCTAGTATGTCTGATTTGGCTGTACCTTCATGGGCAAGCAGCCCCGAGGAGTTTATTAGATTGCATCGAGATGCTCTGGAAAGCCCCCGTGTTTCATCTCAAATACATCATTGGATTGATATTACTTTTGGTTACAAAATGTCGGGACAGGCTGCTATTACTGCAAAGAATGTTATGCTGTCTTCATCTGAGCCAGCAGTACCAAGGTCGGTTGGACGCCGTCAACTTTTCTTTCGGCCTCACCCGGTGCGACTTCATTTTTCCCGCGAGAAGGAACAAAGTAGAAATGAAAAAGAAATGCATACGTTTCATGGCTTTGGGGTGGACAACAAGAGGTCCGTCATCCTCGTAGCTGATGAGTATTTGGAAGAAACGGAAGAGGCATCTGCATTTTCTGCACATGCATCACATCTGAGTCCAAAATATCACCTTTATCAAAACTTGGATGAGTCTTCTTTGCATGAATCTTGTAATGTAAACAGTAACAAAGCTGATACTAGTCTTTCTGAAACTTCAAGAAACAAAGGCGTACCATCCAATATATGTTTGGATTATCTTCTGGAGCATATAGAAGTGCGAGACGAAGCTTCTGTAGAACTTCAGGAGTTGTTACTACGGCGGCAAGATTTCTGCCTAGGAAAGGACATCGCAGGGGATATTTTCTCTATTGGCTGTGTCTTGGCGGAACTTTATTTGATGAAGCCGCTATTTAACTCAGTGTCTCTGGCTACTTACTTAGAAAGTGGTGACTTACCTGAATTAACCAAGGAACTTCCTCCTCTTACTAGAGTACTTGTTGAAGCTTGCGTTGAACTAGACTGGAGAAGGTATATTGTCTCCCCTTTTTTGGTAAACCATGGTCATCTTTTATTCTCCACTAGGTTTATGTCTCTCTCTGTGCTACATGCTGATGAAAAATGTAGTAACACGTTTCTCCCTTTAGATGTGTGACTGACTCTTTACTTTCTCTTCCTTTCGAAAAAATTAGGAGGCCATCAGCAAAGAGTCTTTTGAATTCTCCGTATTTCCCAGCTACAGTGAAGTCAGCCTACTTGTTTGCTGCTCCACTTCACCTTTTAGCTAAAGGTGGAACACGATTGTATTATGCTGCTAATTTTGCCAAACAGGGAGCCTTAAAAGCAATGGGATCATTTGTGGCAGAGATGTGTGCTGCCTACTGCTTGCCACTGGTGACCACACTTTTATCTGACAACGAGTGTGAATGGGCTTATGTACTTATCAAAGAGTTCACAAAATATTTGACACCAAAAGCTGTGCAAAGACTTATCTTGCCTTCTATCCAGAAGATTTTATTGGTACGTATAGTTTGTTGGTTACCAATGGAATTTGTTAATGTAGTTAGAATATCAGCATGCTGTTAAGTTCAATTATTGTCTCCTGACAGAGTATCATATGCTTAGACAACAGGTTACTCGCATTTAAAAGTTTCTCTTCTTCAAGATTCGTTTGTGAGGGAACTATGGAATCGGATTGGAAAGAGAGTATACCTTGAAATGATTCATCCACTAGTCATATCAAACTTGTATAATTCTCCCGACAAGATTTCGGCTTCTGCAGCTTCGGTGCTGCTGATTGGTTCCAGCGAAGAGCTTGGCGCCCCTGTTACAGTCCATCAGGTGAGACAAGATTTCCTGTTCTTGTCCAATTATTTTTAATTTACCTTTCATCTGGTATGTTCTGTGCCCAGTTATTTGGATGCTGACTTTTTCCTGAATACAGACTATACTGCCTCTGATTAATTATTTCGGAAAAGGAATATGTACTGATGGGATTGAGGTGCTGGTTAGAATTGGTACGCCCTATCTGTTGGTTCAAGCAACTTAGCTCTATTTCGAAGATTCATATTTAGCCATACTTTATTATGTTATAACTTTTCAGGGAGACTGTTGGGCGTGAACTTTATTGTCAAACAGATGATGCCATTGCTTGAACATGTTGTTTGCTTCTGTATCGATCTTTCTTCTATGAAGAAACCCGAGCCTGTCCACAGCTGGTGTTCTTTAGCACTGACTGATTGCCTTATTACAGTCGATGGGCTAGTTGCTCTTATACCAGACGAGTTGCTCATACATGAACTAACCAAAGTATGTTACAAAAGTTTCAATCTCTTATCTTTATTGTAGTTTTATGGTAACCGCTTAACTTTTCGCCGGCTTGTCTATCATCACATAGGGTCGGTTGTGCCTACACGTAAGAATACTTATGCAGAAAAATCTAGAGTTGCGAGTCCTTCAGGTACTCTTAATATTCTTTCTTTCTTCTTCTATTTTCTTTATCAGTGCCTTTGAGGGAGGTCATGTATATAAGCAAGATGCATGACCTGGTTTTAGGTGTCACTGTGTGTCTCACTGTAAATGACGAAAGAAGATAGACTCCCAAATATAATTTTAGCTAAACTTTTAAGAGCTCTGTTATAGTATTCTTTTCATTGGTATTTCCACTGCGTGGCATGCATCAATGCCTTTTTTATGGAAGTAATATCAGTACACCTTTTTACTGCTCGTTGCAAGTATATGGAATGTCTATTAACATTTGATTTTCTTTTTCAATGTTGTTTTCTTAAATGTTCCAGTTTGCTGCAACTTCTCTAATGTCAATTTGCCAGCGGATTGGACAAGAGTTGACTACATTGCATGTTCTACCGCAGTTGAAGGAGCTTTTCGATGAGTTTGCTTTCTCTGAGAAAAGTACTGATGCATCTGACTCTTTAAACTGGAAGATCAAGACTACTGAAAGAAATTCTCATCCAGAATCTCCAATCAAAAGCCGTATGGATCTTGTGTGCGTTTTTCACCTGATACATCCGTAAATACTTCTGTGTGATTCCAGTTATGTCCTAACCTTGTAGGAATTACAGGTTGCTTCTGTATCCTTCTTTCGCCTCACTTCTTGGTATGGAGAAATTACGTCAGGGCTGTCCAACCTGGCTGCTCCTCGAACAATATTTGCTGAAGCATCATAACTGGAAGGTATCCTTTCTTCTCATACGGAAGAATTCTAGGTTTCTGTTGCAATAATATCTGATATACAGACATCCTTCGAGATATAGTCATTAATCACCGAATCTATTGCGACTCAGTGGGAATACACAGGACCATCCTCTCGATATAAAATGGAAGCAAAGTCTGTGCTAAACAAGGGCCCTGCGACTAAGCACACTCCTAAGACATTTCTCAATGGGTCTGGGCGGGTAGTTCCACAGTCGCAGGGTTTAAGAAACTCCAATCATTTAAAACCTCATATACATGACCCAGTTGAAGGACAAGAAGAAGTCTTAAGCCCTTTGGTGCATGAACCCTGGTCATGGTTTCCTAGTCCAGTAGCTTGCTGGGATGGACTTGACATTGGGCGTTTTGGAAACCCCAAAGATGAGCAAAGATGGAAAATTAGAGCGTCTGTGTTATCTTCAGCTCATGCCCATCGTGGAGCTCTAAGATCTTTAGTAGTTTCTGAAGATGAGTGTACAGTTTTCACCTCAGGTATTGATCCAGGGTTCAAGGGAAGTGTTCAAAAGTGGGAACTAGCAAGCTTAAGCTGCGTCTCTGGTTATCATGCCCATGAAGAGGTTGGTTCCTTGGCTTACTAAAGCTTTTTTTCAGTGCCAATTATTCAAAATAGGAAGTATGCATCTAATTTTTGTTGCTGTATATTTTAGGTTGTTAATGACATCAGTATTCTGTCTTCCACCGGAAAGATAGCATCTTGTGACGGCACTATACATGTGTGGAACAGCCAAACCGGGAAACTAATAAATTTGTTCTCCGAGTCACCTGCGGATCAAGATCAAGCTTCCTCATATCTGTCATCAAACAATAATTCCAATCAGTGTAACAGACATGTGTCACATGGGTTGTCAAGTGGGATATTCGATGGAAACATGTATACATGTATGCATTATTTAGAGTACATGGATCAGCTTGTTGTCGGAACCGGATCCGGAGCCCTGAGGTAAAATAGTATCCACTATACTAGAAATCAAAACAATTAAGTATTAGAGATAATATGCAATTATTCCACACTACAATTCAGGTTTATCGATCTAGCTGGAGGCCAGAAGCTTCAACTTTGGAGTGGAGAATCTTTTGAATCTGGTTCTACTTCTCTCGTATCTGCTCTTTGTTCTGGAGGATCTCAAACAAAACAAGGAGATGGAGCATCTGTATCACCTTCTTGGATTGCAGCTGGTTTTAGTTCTGGCCAGTGTAGGCTATTTGACGTGAGAGAAAGTGGGGTTATTTCGTCCTGGAGAGCTCACGACGGATACGTGACCAAGGTGAATTAAGTTTCTCATTCCTATCAAAGAACCAATATGACTTTTTTTTCTCAGCTACGAAATTTTGCTTTTTTTCTTGCAGTTAGCGGCACCTGAGAGCCATTTACTTGTTTCCAGCTCTCTTGACAAAACCCTACGTATCTGGGACTTAAGAAAGTGAGCGAAACAGTCATCACGGTGTTTCCTTTCCGTGTAAGTTGTACTCATAATAATAATAATTATTTATCTTTGTGGTAAAACAGGAGCTGGACACCAGAACCTTTTGTTGTGAAAGGACACTGCGATGGTGTTTCAGGTTTCTCCATCTGGGGGAAAGACGTTATCTCAATCTCAAGAAACAACATTGGGGTTTTCTCACTGTCAAAGTCTCAAGACGAGGTTAGTTTTTCACTCCTTACCGAGATTTTCAAGTAATGAGTTAAAACCAAACGCACTTTGATCAGTTTGGCTACACGCCTGAACGAAGATTATAAATTATATAATTCTTGGTGAAATCAAGATAAAGTATGTGAGAATGATAGGTTTTTCTTCAATTGACAGGACGAACAACAGCAGCAGCAGCGGATTATACCACAGAAACTGTATATGGCGGACAAGAGTGGAAGAGTCAGGTCGGATCTATCAACCATTTGTGTTTTACCATTCTCCAGATTGTTCATCGTTGGAGCGCATGATGGTTACTTGAGAATCTGTTGTTAAGTGAAGGTTTATACGAACTATATATGGCCATATAATTGTTTTTTTTTACAAATTCTGTTGTCTCTGTAATTTTTTGTCTTTAAATTCTCTACTGATACGATTGTGATCAAGGAGACAGAGTACTGGTTTGTCTATATGGTGTACCTTATTTTCAATGTATGTACTAGAGAAACTATTGCAGTCTCTCTGCTAACAAAAAAAAACAAAACATGTTTTTTGAGGATTTTTACCATTGTATGAGCACATTATTTTGCTAAAACCGGTCTATTTTACATTATAGTTTTATAATTTAGCGGTAAAAAAAGACATCAAATGAATTGGTCCCCTATAAGAACTTAGTAAAGTCGATGGATAACGATTGCTAAAACATTGGTTCAAACACGTATCATTGAATATTGCCCATGTTAAAGTGGTGAAATACTTTGGTTTGAATATATAAATATAAACTGTGAAGAAAACTTGGAATATCTGTAACAGTGAATTAACCATGTAAAGAAACAACAAAATTTAACACAAAAATGAAAGTTGCAAAATATCAGACGACGTTAACATAAACATACTCTATGCCTTCAAAGAGCATTCATCAACACAAGAATAAATCTTTTCCTGCTTACCCATAAGAATCCTCCATCATTCAAAGCTCAAACTCATCATCTCTAAGCGCCAAAGCAGCAGCTTCTTCCTCATCATCATCAACAGCAAAGTACTCATTCTTCTCCTCAGGCCTAAACATATAAAACATAATCACATAGAACACCAAACTCACAATCTCCTCCGCCGCAAAGCTCACCCACTGATACTTATACGCCGCGATCGTCTTCAACGCAAACACAACAATCCTCGTGAAGTACAAATACCCAATCACAACAATGTAAAACTGCCTAAACAACGTCAGCTTGGACAAGTTCCTCGCAGCTTTCCCATCAGTCTTCGACGTCTCCCTCAACGACCGAATCGACCATACAATAGGGAAGATAATCGCACAGCAACAAATGATATCAACAAGCAAGAACACTTGGTTCCACGTCACCCAATCTTTAATAAAAGGACCCGTCTCACCGATCACAATCGAAGCAATGTTGGCTAGTACCTGAAGTGGGATCACAATGATCAACACATTCTTCTCCTTCTCCTGCAAGAAGGGTTTCAAGAACGACCATCCAGTCCCTATCAAGATGATCACAGTGAATAGCAAAACTACGCGGATAAACTGGAAGATGTAAAAGAGTATATCCCAGCCATGAGGCGTCCCCGTGATCTTCACGTAATGCTTATCTTCCGCTGCACAGATCAGATTCAACGATTTGATTAAAAGCAAACCTCCCATGAGGAGATGGATCCGATGCACAACACGTTTGTTCGTCCAGCAAGTATAGCTCCAGTAACCTAGAAACGTGACATAGCATAGGAAGAAGAAGGAGTAGAGAGATGGTAACTGAGTAGCTCCCGCGGGGAGATAATCCTTAGATCCGTTCGGATCTTTGTTATACATCTCAGTGCGAACCGCCATGGAGACCTTCGTCTCGGGGACGCAATTCGCGAAGAAGAGAGAGTACTCGTTGGGAGCAGTGACTGGGTACGAGTGGTTGAACCGCGAGTTCGGCGGAGGAGACAGATCTCGGAACGTGAAGAGATGCGTGACGTAGTGGGAATCGAGGACGCAGAATCTGGCGTTCTGCTGCATCTCGAGGAGGACCTGGAGGAGGGATTCTTCCGAGAGGAGGAAGAATCCGAGGCGCGAGGGGTCCGGGTTCGGATCTGAGGATGTGGAGACGACGGAGACTGTGGAGACGGAGACCGTGACGTGGCCGGTGTGTGTGAATCCGAACTTCTCGAAGAGGATCATGGGGCGGGCGTCGTCGGAGATTACGAGGGATTTGATCTCGGCTGTGGAAGGTGGGATCACGGCGAGGAACGCGACGGAGAAGAGGAGGAAGATGATTGAAGGGGGCATTTTCGTCATTGTTGTGGTTGAGAGAGAGAGAGAGAGACGTGTGGGATTGGAATCGTATAACCGTCGGCGAGTATTGATTTTTCGAGTTATATAGTCTTCAGTTATCTCAGATCTGGGAAATGTATGCGTCAATTTTAATATTACTACAGTTAAGTTCCTACTATGAATAGAAATGTGTATTTTGCTACTGATTGAAAATACTAGTTTAGATGTAGAGATATAAATAGAAATTGAGCCATTAATAGGATTAAATACTGCAAACATAAGTATTATGAAATTTAATTTTGATGATTGAGATTTGTCTATACAAGTGACATTATCAAAAAAAAAAAAATTGTGAAAGGAATTTTTTCTTGGGCTTATTTGCCAACTAGCCATATTTCACCAACAAATTAAGAATATAGCATTGATTTTGACGTTATTAGATCTCATAGCATTTATGCAATATTTTTTCGGTTTTGTCCTTCTTTTAAGCCGGTTGCCAGTAATAAAAAAAAATTGTGATCAATAATTGTGATGAGTATTGCGGCGGTAGTGATTATCAGAACGGTGAAATTAATTATCTCACTAGCATTGATTGCGAAGATGGTGATTATAATAAGAGTAATTACATATGAAACAGATGTCGTAAAAAAAAACAATCATTTTTCATACAAAGATTATTATGACTATAATACTGGTCATGTTTTTTAATTGTAATGATCAGAGAAAAAAATGATGTTGCTGAAAAAGATAAACAGTATAAATAGAATAGAACATTATAAATGGTATGAATAGAATAGAACATTCTTAAGGGTATAGTTCATAAAAATGAAAAATGATTTAATAATAGTGGAGGTAATATTCACCCTAACACAATCCAAGCCTTCTATAAACTAAATTCAAAATATTAATCACTAAACCATAAAAAAAAATATAAATCGTAATCAAAATATCAAATCTGCACATAGTACATAATATAAAAC
>JABAYD010019538.1:0-10561 GCA_014822095.1 Diplotaxis tenuifolia
GAATTATGCCTCCAGAGTTGTGTTGAGAAGAATCCACAAAGATGAATGATTCTTCTGTAGGCTCTATCTTCAGACCTAGTTAGTATGGGTCTTAAAATTTTATACCCATGATTGGCCCAATTAATTTTAGACGGATAAAAACACAACTCATTATCAATGGATTTGGGTAAACCTATAGATAATTACCCATGTTAACATCCCTATGCACAAGGAAGACGCTACAAATAAATGAAGCTTTGCCAAAACAAGCAAGAAAAAGCTTAAGCATAGATAAACGTATGGACTGACTCTGTATTTGCTGAGTTCTACAGAGTGATTGACGCGGCACGTGGCTTTCTTGGTCATCATACATTAGCTGCTTTGAGTGAAAGAAAATCAGAAATCTTGCTGGTGTAGAAATCTGGTTGTATCTTGTTGTCAGGGCTTTCCAACATTGAGATTGAAGTAACACCTTCAAAACAAGATGAATAAATCTTAGATTGTGAAGAGAGAAATAGAGGAGGAACTGTTTATGGATGGATGATTAGTCAATACCCGAGAGGACAAGCAGAGTTTTACAACCACCATTCTGCCCAAACAAAATATCAGTGTCCAATCTATCACCCACCATGCATATCTGTGACTTTTCGATTCCGAATCTGCACAATTTTTAAAAATGGCAACGCACAAAATATTAATGATCAATATTCTCATTACTTGAGACCTTAAGAAACCTCGGATGTGACGTGTAGCGTATTGTTATAGAAAAGACTATGATTACAGAAACATAAATCTCAATGGCTTTTAGCATCACAAATAAATACAGAAAGGAACATGAGAGTTTAGTCTTACTTGTCTGCCAAATAGTCCATCATAAAAGTCGAGGGCTTTCCAACAACAAGAGGTTCACGTTGACAGGATCCAACAAGAGCACCAACCATAGAGCCACCACCTGAGACCAAGTTTAATTGCAAAGTGGTCGTTCATCCATAGACACAAAAGCACTTTTGCTATATATGTATAGTGTGTGGGTATTATAACTAATAAGCACTACATTATATTAACGTGACCAGACTTGAAGATAATAAGGAGAGTACAAAAAATGGATACAAGAAGCGAACCTGCCCATTCTTGAGCATCGGTAAGGTGGGTGACAGCATCTCGGTTTGTAGCAATGAACAGACAGCCCGGGTTTTCGCGGATACAGAGTGTTCCATACCTTTCATTGAAAAGAAGCTGCTGAATCACCCAACTCAGATAAAATTTTAACAAAAGATCTATAAATAAAACACAGCTCATCCATAGAGCAGTACTGAAGTGCTACTTTTCTGATGACATTCGAGGATCTTACTGAATTTTGTAGTAGTTGAAATAGCGATCAAATCCAACCACCACAGCTCCCACCTGAAACACAATTTCAGTGAAAGTATTTGCACAGTTTCAGTCTCAAGAACAACAATTTTCGTGCTTTCTGTTATGAGTTGAAGGAGAAACAGAAACATATAGAAAGAGGAAAGATGACATACATCATTATCATGCTCCATCAAAAATCCAGGTTTCAGTTCAATCTGTCTTTTACCATCATCCTGTATTTACAGAATAACGGCAAAAAGATGAAAGAAATTCCACAAAAAAAATGTTGCTCTGTGATTGGAGGATTAACATAAAATACAAAGAGGAACTATACAATGCTGGAGGAAGAAAGATCAGTGAGAAGCAAAACGGGAAAAGTTGGAAATGAGGGATACATACCGGACCTCCAAGGTACTGGAAACCAGCAAGGTCGAGCTCTTTCAAGATACCCTCCTCACCAATCACGTAGACCTGAAATAAAAGATTCATTACAACTTACAAACGGAACCGATAGCTTATTCGTTAGGCAGAAGAATTAAGATTTGAAAGATGATGGCTTTTACCTTCTTATCTTTGGGGAAATTAATAGACTGCAAGTATGCAGCTGCAGCAAACGAAGAAGCAAATATCTCCTCCTATAAACATATCATTATACTTTCACCAAAGACACGAGAAGCCCCAAACACTCATGTAGATTGGGAACTAAGTCACTAACCTCGTTAACATTCAGGCCAAGAGTCTCAAACTTTTTGCCGTATTGTTTCCTAGACTTTGTTGAGTTGTTCGTCACAAAAACCAACCTCTTCCCCTGGAGAGTTGAGAATACAAGTAGTTCATAACAAGAAAAACAATTTTGATGTAATGCAAGAAACTTCCGCACAAGAACTTGAGACGAAAGTGCAAAAAGCTAAAACGTAAATCAGTTAGAAAAATGAGAACACCCATTTCAAAATCTAACTAATCAATTTTTTTATTTTTTTTGTTAATTGAGATTTTGCTTACCAACCTTGGCACGGAGCATATCAAGAGTTTCAGGAACTCCCTCAATCAATTTATCTCCCTTCCAAATTACTCCTACAAAACACACGCAAGTAACAAATGAATCCATTCATCATCATCTATTTATCCCACTAAGTACACATTAAAAAGTACTAAATCAACATTCTGTGTGTGTGATGATGAGACTTACCGTCACAGTCGAAGATAAAAGTTTCGACTGAATCGATGAGCTGATCTGCGTTCTCGAGCTGCTGTGCCGCCATAGCTCTCGGTGTCAAATTACGACTCGTCACTCGGAGAGGCGTACGGTTGATTCTGCGAATGAATCCACCGGAGAAGGAGGAAGAACGAAACCCGGAGAGGTTTTTGACGGAGGAGAAGAAAGGTTTGGAGTTTGGTAAGAGAGAAACTGATGAAGAAGCAACGACAAGTGTTCTGTTCAGCATCTTTTCTTTCTCTCTTCTGTTTCCGCTTCTTTTTGATTTTTGATTTTATTTTTAAAATAATTATATAATTCGTTAATACGAGTGTGGATTGTGCTGACGTGGCAATTTGGGTGGACGTTGTAGATGAAGATATCATCCCATAAACATTTTTGAGCCTTATACATTCGATCAACGCCTATCGGACACACATTATTCTAACTGATAAAGCTCCAACATGTCTTGGCCATTCACTCGGTTTATATCTCACGACCGGTACATTTCGGTTTACAAAACTTGACGGATAATTTTGTTTTTTGCTTTTTTTTTTTTTTAACACCGACTGATAGTTTTATCAATTATGATGCATCCCTTTCAAATTTGTTAATACTTCCACATTTATGTTATTATTTTTTTAAACGAAACATAAAAATCTCTTTTGTTTTCTTGCCACTCATAAATCTCATCCCTTGATTCACAAGTTCAGAAGAAAAGGAGAAGTGGTTCTTTGTTCAAAATACATGACTTCAAAATGTCTTTGATCTTATTTAAATGTGAAAAATTATGCATGAAATCATACTTAGTTTTATCCATCTCACAGAAATCAATATATATATGAATGAATACTTAGTATTGGTTCTAGTATTTTAATGGATTTCTAGACATTTATTTTGGATTGAATTTTTTTGATAAATTCATTGATTATAAAATCAATCGATTAGATTTCAGAATTAGTGATTTAGATATCGAAATCAAAATAAATGGATTATTATAGATCAATCAAATGGATTTACAACAAGTTCATCTTTATTGTAAAATAAAATACATAATAAACTACTGCATGTATTTTCTCATTACATATATCATATGTTATTTTGATAACATAAAATCTCTTGTCATATTTGTTGCTGTTGAGCTCTTACTTGATTGACATGTGCAAGCTTAGTTCAAGTTTAGTGTAAGCTACTTGTTCATCTTCTTTTGAGTGAATGGATCATCTAATTTGTGAACATACTTATTATTTTTTCTTCTTATTAAAATAATGTTTTTTAATAATAATAAACAATCACTAACGGAGACATGATGCAATCACAATAATGTCCATATCAAATATCTTCACTTTTGTTGATTTGTTTCTTTTTGATATTTAGGCCAACCGCATTGGCGCCCCCACACACATAAACCTATAAAAAAAATATTTTTTAATTTCGTGGACCCCCTATTTTCAACAAACCGGGCCGTCATGCCTCTTCCGTAAGAGGCGAGTTTATGACTATTCCGCGGGCCCCACGCCACGTGGCGGTCCACGGTTGGTTGGATTATTAATTTTTTTTTTTTTAGAAAAGTCAAACGGAAAAAAAAATTTAAAAACTTACCTTGGAATCCGTACCATACGGATCGCTGATGCGCATGCCCTTAGGATCACAAAAAGAAAAAAGAAATATTTCTAAATGCAAGGAACATCGCTTAACATTCTATCAAAATACATGCCTAAACCTAAATACATCAAATAAACTTTCAGATTTGTCATGGTTAAAAGAATTGTGTCACTCTTGTTACACCGAATTATTATGCGCATTTGGTTGATTCTAGAGCTCGTTACGATATGGAAGGTGAGATGTCTGATGACAGTCATATTGCTCAGCATCTTCCAACAATCAAAGATAATGTCAAAGACAAAATGTTTTTTTGTTGATGTTTATAAAGAAAAAGGACGAATTTGGGTGGGTTTTGTAACCTATGTTTTGGGGCTTAGCTTTGATGGAGCATGGATTTGTCCAATAAACTTATACTGGCATGGTGAGTATGAGTTTTGTTGAGATTATGTCTAATCATGCAGAGGCAACAACAATATGAGTCTTTGCTACACTTGAAAGATTCCACCTTATGAGTTATGTGCATCAGTGCATGGCATTCCAAAATATATAAGAGAACAAGCCACTTTCAAAACCTACCTTTTCATATACTCCCTTCCTTTGACTTTAAATATCGTGTTAGATTTGTGCCCACAGATTACGGAAATATTTAACTTTGCATGTTTTCTATATAAAAAAACACAATTACCTATACACCTAACCATATTTCAATTAATAGAAAAATAAAATTATAGATAAAATTAATGAATTTTGCATTGAAATTACAAAATGGACATTTATTTTAAATGGAATTTTCTTTTCTACAATGACAAGTAATCTAAAACGGTGGGAATATATCGTAATGGGTGCCTTGATTAAATCAAAGATTCACGGAAAGAGAAACATGACATGCTTAAGTCATAATGATTCTGTGGGAGATCATATTAGTTTATACTTTTAGAGAGAGAGATCTTGCGACTTACAGCTTAATCAGTAAATGCACGGTCCACAATAAGAATCAGTGGAATCTAGTTAGTAAAAAACCATTCAACCAATATTAAAGGTGGTAGCTGTTGACTACGTACATGATGCTTTTAATCAAATCAGTATGAACATCAACCTGTTTATATCCTCGAAAACGACAAATAGTTGAGACCCCTTACAATATGGATTTGAACAAAATCGGTCAGACTATTCTCTCTTTGTTTATGTGGTTGCTGGAATCCGATCACACGTACTTGTGTATGTTGATGACTTGATTATTGCTGGAAACAATTTTGGTATTATCTCTGAGTTTAAACAGTACCTGAACACCAAATTTCACATGCAATATTTGGGAATCTTGAGGTATTTTATGGCTATTGAAGTTGCTCGTAATCCCACTGGTATTTACTTGTGTTAGCGGATATATGCAGTCGATATAATAACTGAAAATGGTCTCATTGGCGTTAAACCAGTCGCATTTCCGCTCGAACAAAGCCACAAACTCATACTTCTTAAAGACAATGATATGAACGAACCATCTCGGTATCATCGTCTCATCAGTTGTCTTATCTATCTAAGTGTGATTCTACCAGAGCTCTTGTATGTTATTCATATATTATCCCAATTTTGACTGCTCCACAGTAAGATCATTGGAATGCAGCTTTGTGAGTCATGTGTTACTTAAAGAATAGTCCTGGACAAGGCATACTCCTTCGTGTAGATACAAAACTTAAGCTTAATGCAGGGTGCGATTCAGACTGGGCTTCTTGTCTGATCATGAATCGTTCGCTCGCTGGCTTTTTCATTCAACTGGGTGGCTCTCTGGTATCCTGGAGACGAAGGAACACGACATTGTCTTGCAATCTTATGTTGAAGCCGAATACAGAACGATGGCTGACACAGTAAGTGAGCTACTTTGGTTTAGACAGTTATTTCCTGCGATGGGGATTCAATGTATTGATCCTATTGTTCTATACTTCGACAGCTTTTCTGCCATTAACTTGGCGGCTAACTTAGTTTATTATGCTCGCAATAAATATGTGGGAATTGATTGCCACTTTATTCGGGATGAGTCAAGGTACGATGTAAACATGTCTCTACAAAATCGCAGCTTGCAGACTTTATGTAGAAGGCGCTTGGTTGACGGGAGGTTCAAGCATTCTTACTCAAGCTGGGTGTTTGTAACCTCAACACTCCACCCTCGGTATATGTTGTCTGGATGCGGGTCTTGTATATGGGTTTAGGGTATTTGGTGTATTTGTATATAAGGCAGCAGCCAAAGTTACTTGATGAATAAGAAGTATTATTATACACTACTAAACCATCTTGACAGAATCTAAAAGGAATTTTACATGTTCGAAGATAAGAAGAAAAATTTGATATATAAACCAACCAAATGAAAGTACCAAATATAGATAAGGAACTGAAATACAATGGAACTTAAAGCTTGAGTTGAAATGGGTAAGAAGGCCAATCCTTGAGATCTTCTTCCTGCCTCTGAAACTTACCATCATCATCACCTACAACATTCTCGTCCAAATAATCACTGTACTTCAACAAGAAGGCTAACACAAGAACAACCCACTCTAAGCAGAACATCACCACGCACAAACCACCTGCGAGTTTAAGTATCACCTCTCCGTCTTCTTCCAGAACATACGATTTCAGAACCCTTAGGAAATCCCCTGTTCTCGTGAATATCAGAACAGATACTGCGCCTTGAAATATGGCAGCGAGGACTGTGGCCACCATGTGGGCACCGTATAATCTGTCGCTTGTGCGTGCTGCTGTGGAGGAGGCGAAGACGGAGCAGCCAGTGACTGCAGTGGCGATGGTGAGAGTGTGGAGGAAGATGAGAGAGAGGCCGGAGAGAGATGGGAAGAGACGGAGAGAGATCGTGAGGAAGATGCAACTTGAAGCAGAGCCCAAGAGGATGTAGTTGCAGAGTAGGAAGATGTTGTGTGTGTTTCCTTTAGATCTTGAGATTCCCATTTCTCTGTTTAAGTTCTTTTACAAACTTTAGAAAGAAAGGATGAGATCCTCTGTTTTTTTTTTTTTTTTTGTCACTATGTAAGTGGTTAGTTTCTTTTGTATTAGTTCGCTTGGTTTTAGGATTTAAATATAGACATTGCGATATGGAATAAACTTGAGAAGCGATAAAGCTGCTGTTTTGTTGGGATTAACGGTCGTATTTGATTTTTTTTTTTAAAATATGACCGTTATATTACTTAAAGGAAGAATGGCAAATGTGTTGATTAAGGTGCAACGGCTTTCAGTGGATGGACCACTTTAGTCGTACAATACTTAAAATAGACAGAGAGAGAAACCAGATCTCGTTTTGGGTCCGGTGTACGGCCGGCGCGTGAGCGTCCGTGCCGTCGCCGGAGTCCGTTTTTTCTTCTCCTTTTGCTGGTTCTCTGCTTTGTTTTCGTCTTGCTCTTTGTAAAAGTGTTGTTTTGTTAGAAAAGGTTGATGTCCGGGAGATGGAGGCTTCCATAGTTCTGTCGTCCTCGGTTTTCTCCGGGAGGTGGATGCTCACTTAGATCCATCGCCGCCGGTCTTGGTTCCGAAGAGTGGAGGCTCATAGAGCTCCGTGCTGTCGGTTTTGGTACCCGTGTCTTTTGGGTTTTGGAATCTAGTTTGATGTAGCGTAAGTTGCGGTAATTTCTAGTCGTCACAGTGGGTTTGGATGAGATCTCGTTTGTCGATGAACCTCTCCGACGCGGCGACGACGTAGAAAGAAAAAGGTGTTTGCTGGTTTGATTGTCATGGCATGTGGCTTGGATCTATCGGATGAGATCTCGAGGAGATCAATGAGGCTCTCCGAAGAACAAGTGTAGAAGAGAAGAGTTTGGTTTTCGACGGCGGCTCGCGGGTTTTATGAGCGCCGTCGTGGGTATCGGTGGTTTGCGCTGGTGACGGTTCGAGGAGGCGGCTGGCAAGTTGAGGCGGATGCGTGTTGAGCTGAGAGAGAAGATCTACACACGTGTTGGGCCTCCTTCGTTGCGCTCGAAGTCTTTTGGGTCTCAAGTGTTTGGTCTGTAGGCCCACTTTAGTTTTTACTTTTGTTTGGTCTGTGTATTTGGTCTTGGTCTTTTGGCTTTGTATGACTGGTGGAGTTCGTTTGTTGTATTGGTATTGGGCTTGGCCCGTTTAATTTTATATAATCAACTTGACGGAAAAAAAAGGTGCAACGGCTTTATTACTTTTAAAATTGTTTTCTTTCAATGGGAATGGTAATACGTTTTAAATTTTAAGAGTCAACTAATGCGTTTATTCAGGATAATAAATTGTTTAATGATCTGAGACTTTTAAGAGTTGATTTATTAAATAGACAAAGGGTAAAACTTAGAACTTGGTAGGCCATTATAAAATCTTTTTATGTTCAAAGTTCACAAATAATAACAGCATGTATTTTGTTCAATTATATATGAGAAAAAGCCTAGAATAGCACAAACTCAAGTTTTTGTTCCCAAACTAGCACTCAAAACTCAAAGTCACAAAATATGTTTCATTTAATAGGATCATTTACTCCTATGCCCATTTCTTTCTCTAATTATATTAAATAAATAAAAAATTGAAAAAATCTCAATCGACGTCTTCTCCAACTCTCGACGTCATCTCTCTATCATTTTCTCCGGCGTAACTCACTCCGGCGTCAATTATCTCTTCCTCCAGAGAGATACCGCTCCCACTCAATTGACAGTGACCGTCATCGCTCCCATAGGCGCATGACTCCCTCTCGACCCCCTCGTGGAAACGCCCTGGCCATGGCTCAGTGGAAGACGACAAGGAAAAGAATCGCAAACGAGATTCCGTCAACGACAAGACTGCGAAGGAGGAAGTTTCTCTGTATGATTTGTTATCGCAATGTCGATTTAAAAGCAAGATCGCTCTTTTCTTTGTGTGTCTTATTGATTAATATTTTAAATTGAAAACAGTACATAAACTATGGTCCTTGTGTTTATGTATCCACTTATTAAGCTAGTCTTTATTGTTCCTGAATGGATTCAGGGCATTGTTGGATTTGGTATTGGTATAGCAGCAATGGTGAGTTCTTTCTTGTCTGCTTTATATTTCTGTTGTAAACTGAAGTTTGATATCTATGTGTGTTTTGATCTTTACATGGGAATAAATCAGTTGCAAAAATTCAATTTGCAGACTATTTATCCTGCTTTTGATCACGTAGTAAAGTGTTCCCTACCTTACAACCATGAATCTGTTTGTTTGGTTTCTGATAGAAAGTTTGTGATTCTCAGATTGTTAATAAAGCTGGAAAGTTCAGATACAAAAGTGATAACCAATTCAACTGTGGAGGTATAATACTTTAATTTTTACAGTTCTTCTTGACTTGGTATCAGTATATCTTTTACTCATTAGAGTTTTTTATATACATGACTTACAATAAGAGCACCATATGAAGCGGTTGGTCATGGTGGACATTACCATTCACAATCCCCTTAAGCTTTCTTCTATCATGTCCTTGGTATTAAGGTTGTTATCCCTCGGAGTCCAAGAGAAGCAAAGGGACTGTTGTTGTCCTCTATCCGTGATCCAAATCCTGTTGGTTTCTTCGAACCAAAGGTAGGTACTTCTCTCTTTTTCTTACACCAAATCAGCTTCTTCTTGAGTGTCTCTTGAAGACTTTTTCAATCTTTCAGTGGCTATATCGTTAAGCCATAGAAGAATTTCCAGAGCATGACTATATGATACCTTTATCACAAGCTGAGGTATAATATCTTCAATAATCAAACAATGTGTGACAACTTCATAGTCTTAGACTGACAAAGTAGGGGTTATCTTATCGTCAGGTTATTAGAGAGGGCAATGACATAATGCTTGTTGGATGGGGAGCTCAGCTTACTGTTATGGAACAGCTTGTCTGGACGCTGAAAAGATTTTTAGATTTTAGCCCTCAACTCGAAGATAATGGTTAGCAGTAGTTAGTAAACATGGGTGTTGAGTCAATAATAGCAAGAAGGAATATCATGTGAACTGATAGATCTCAAGACACTACTGGCTTGGGACAAAGAAACAGTGGAAGCATCTGTTAAAAAGCCTGAACAATGTAGGCAAGGTCGATGATTACTTGATATGCACCAGACCACATTTACAGTTTTTTTTTGGAATACCATCCTGAACACGCCTAATGCTTTCCAAATTTTATAATACATAATTTCATACATTTATGTGTACAATATAAACATAGGTTGTCTCCGAAGATTTTAGTGTTAAAGAGGAAGAAATCAGTTTGAGTTATGGGATTTTGTTAGACATGAAAAGCATTGTTAAAGGCTTCCCCCCCCCCCAATCTCTATAGGTAATTCTTGTCATCTCAGAAGTTTCATCGGCAAGATTAAAGTATTTGATGGAACCTGTCGGTTGTGTGTTAAGGTTTGTATGATTTTTTCAACTCAATTATTCAGGATAGCTTTCCTAATCACGTATTAAGCCTTCCAGAACGAGTTG
>JABAYD010019560.1:0-11257 GCA_014822095.1 Diplotaxis tenuifolia
ATATATTGTGTTATTATCAGAATTATATTTCAATCATTAAAATAGAAAATAAAAAATGTATAATTAAATATTAAT
Organism: Diplotaxis tenuifolia; assembly: GCA_014822095.1. Taxonomy (NCBI): domain Eukaryota; kingdom Viridiplantae; phylum Streptophyta; class Magnoliopsida; order Brassicales; family Brassicaceae; genus Diplotaxis; species Diplotaxis tenuifolia. The sequence continues at coordinate 76 of JABAYD010019560.1, forward strand.
TAATTAAAATTAAGTTATGTATACCAAAAATAAAATATAGTTTTGTAAAATAACTATGCCCGCATGTGCGGGCAAAAATACCTAGTATACATATATATATATATATAAACTAAGATCCACATACCTGGATCAAATTCTAGTTTCATTTAAGATTTCAGTTCGGAATTTTCTTTTTAATCTCAAATCGGTTCGATTTATTTGACTGGTTCATACAGTGTTAACTGTTCGGTTTGTCCAAGAAAACCTAAACTTAATCTCCCGGTTCTCAACTTCACATCGTCGTCTAAAACTTTTGAGAGAAGAGGTTTAAGACACGCAGCAGCTAGGGTTTTATCTCGAATCCAACTTACTCTGCGTCAGAGCTCTCGTCAAGTTAGTTCTTTTTGGCTTTGCAGAGACTTACAGCGAAGGAACGAAGATGAGTTCCAAAGTTTCCGTGTCGCCCACAAGTCTAATCGATCAGATTGTCGTCCGTATTTCTTGTTTTTTTTTGTTTCTTTTTCAATTACAAAACAAACCTAAGGGTTTCGATTCGGTTTGGTCAGAATGAAACATTGGTTTTCACTTGTTTTTTTTTTGTATAGGTACCAGGTGATGTTGTTCTTGATTTGTCAAACATGACTAACCAGACTATCAAGCTCGGTAGTGGCCTCCGTCAGGTATCACCATCTTCCTTAATCTGTTGTCTCTCAGTTTCTTTAATTTAGCAGAGACGGACATGTGTGTTTTGGTTTCTTCCAGGATAGTGATGCCATCTCTGCTATGAGAGCTGGGAAGTTTAGTTACTCCAAGCCAAATAAGTATTGGGTCGAAAGTTCTCATAAACGGGTAAGAGTTAAATGGTTTGTTACCGTATTTAACATATGTATTTGTTATGAGCTGAATCAATATTTGCGTTGCTGGTTCATTGTCTTGGATTATCCCTTCTTATGTCAATCATAATTCATGAGTGTGGACTCAACAAATAAGTTGGTATTAAGAGGATTATCTTTAGCAGTATGGTGATAGTTTTGAAATTTCCGTAGTTTTTGATCATATTACATATGGCTTGATTAGAGAAAGTATCATTCATCTACCGTTCTAGTTTAGAAAACTGTTGTATGTGTTTTGGGGTCACTTTGTTGATTATCTATGTAAGTCTCTTTCTTGTTGACTATTTGTTTTTGTTTTTGTTTTTGTTTTTTGCAGTACATTCCTCGCACTGAGGATCATGTTCTTGGAATTGTGGTGGATTATAAAGCAGATGTAAGTCTTTTGAAATCATTTCTTGTGTAGATTCTTGTATCCATATCAACCATTTCATTAAATATTAGTCCTCAGGTTCGCCTAGAAATCTATATTTGTCAATTTTGGTGACTTCAATCCTCATGTCTCTGAGTCAAAACAAAATGTTGGAACGTTGTTTGTTGAGTGGTCTTTGATCGGTAAATATGTAGGTGTAAGTATTGAAGTTAATAATCTCAGAAAAAAACTGATACCATGATTGGAGAAACAAATGTTAATTGACTTTTTAATTCTCACCTGTTGTTTAAGCTTGCTTCACACATGAACTAAGATCATTTTAGTTTTCAATTGTTTCAATAACTCATCACGGTATTGCAGAATTTTTGGGTGGACATAAAAGGACCTCAACTAGCGCTTTTGCCTGGTCTTGCATTTGAAGGAGTAACACGAAGAAGTATTCCCAAGTTTGAGGCATGTAACCTTCTGATATATCATGACACTCTTTTGGAATATGACATTCTCTATAAATTGCTTGTTTCTTGAATGTTTAAAACTTCTTGTGTGTACTAAACAGATAGGCTCTCTGCTTTATGTTCGAGTTGTTAAGACAAACATAGGAATGAACCCTGAGCTGTCTTGTACCGACGGTAAGTCAAAAGCTAGACTAAACAATGGTACTATACGTGCTTTTAGAAACTAACTGTTGTTTCTGTGTTAACTAGCAAGTGGAAAAGCGTCAGTATTTGGACCCTTAAAAGAAGGTTTCATGTTTGAAACTTCAACGGGTCTTTCAAGAATGTAAGACATACTTCCTCATAAACAGTCTCTCTCTAAAATTCATCTGCATCTCTTCAGTCACAAAGATTTAAAAATTCTAATTTCTTATAGGTTGTTGAGTTCGCCAACGTGCCCAGTCCTTGAAGCTCTTGGAAAGAAACTCTCATTCGAGATCGCCACTGGCTTAAACGGCAGAGTGTGGGTAAACGCAGCTGCTCCGCGTTCAGTGATTATTGTGGCCAACGCGATAATGAACTCGGAAACCTTAAGTGGGACTCAGCAGAGGATCATGGTTGAGAAACTGCTTGCAAAAATTTCAGATTAAACATAAGAAGTTTTGTGTTTCCTTTAAATGTAACTGAACCTTGGATGCTATTTCAGCAGATAGTATTGAATTGGACTATCAATGTGTTAAGTTAGATGATAATTAGACTATTTCAACAGATTTTTTGAACTTCTAAACTGGAAATCGTACTTATAAACTGCTGCGTAAACCTTTTTTCAGAACACTGGTTTTAGCCATTTGTTTATTTATTCCTTTTGGCAAAGTGATTTTATTTTATTTTTTCAATTTCATTTTATACAAACTATAGTCTGAGGTGAACAGTGAAGAATATTGATAGTCCAACTGAAGAATATCTAATAAGTAGAATACAGTAGTGAGCCAACAAACTATTGAGGCAGGTACTTTCATAGGCTATGATACATTACATTTAAGAAACAGAGGGAGGCTCATATCTGCAGACACTATCATATATGTTTCCCTTTATCAACTTCTCAGCCAATCTCTGATTCTTAACCATTGCTAGCTGCAAAAATAAAGGCATGCAAAGGTTTCAATCAAAAGTTTCAATAGCATATTTGTAAAGAGTTATAACATGAGGTTTCAAACCTTAAGAGCTTCGCATTTGAATTGAGCGTTGAAGTTGGTGTGAAGAGCTCTTCCCATACCTTCCAAGACAACCTGCAAAATCATCAAACAATGAACAAAGCTTTTCTCTTTTGAAGTTTTTTTTTTTTTTTTACAAGAGAAGATGTTTTTGTGTATATTACAAGATCAGCATCTTTGGCAGCAGCTGCAAGCTCTGAGCTGACTTGTCTGAGGTCAATGCAAGGACTCCCACATCCATTTTCAACAACCATCAAAGGTGCTGAAGTTGAATCATTCTTTGACCCATCCCCTGGATTCACCATCGCATCCACAAGTAAGCCTCCCATCTCTGCAGCTCTCCTCAGGATATCACAGTGCTTCAGAGAGTAAATAAAAAACAAAAAGAGTTAGTTTCATGACTGTAATAACCACTGCAAAGAGTTTTGAAAGTTAAAGCAGTAACACCTTAGCAGCACCAGCAACTATATCTGGGAGTTCCATAGCGGTAACATCGTTAAGAGCAGGAAGAGAGTTAGCGACCAGAACAACCTAGAGAACCATAGCAACAATTTATTTAATGATTCAGAAAGAAACTATCATAGGAAGGGTTATGGAGAGAGATATATACTTCAGTTCCACGACGTAGAAACTCCCTGGCAAGAGGAAGCATCCCAAGAATGACATCTGCTCCTGAGTTATCAACAAAGAGTAACGCTCTTTTATGTCTATGAGGCTGCTTACCTTCAGAGCCAAGCATCCTTTCTTTGAAAGCATCAAAATCATCTACCTGATGTCAATGGATAAACATTCATCATTTCAACTTTAAACCAAAAAGTTTGCAAACATAAGTAGGTGGTCTTGTCTCTCTCTTTACCCTCCATGGTCTCTGCATCTTGTTGCGGCTCATTCTGTATATTTCAATAATGGTTCCTTTGTGATAGAGATCAACACATGCTCGAGATCCCCAGTCAAATATGTTCGCAGCTAAAACACCTTCTATCAGTGTAAGCAACCTCGCCTCCTGAAAACAATTCCAGGAGAAGTTAAGTCTCACATGCATAACACTAAACGTTTAACAGCAAATCATTAGGAAGGTTAAAAGATCACAGACCTCGGTCATTGAGTCAAGCTCCTCCAGTAAATCAGGTAAAACAGCAAGTGATGCCTCGTTCTCCCTATCAATTATGGGGGCATTAAAGAAGCTCCAAGTGGGAAAGAGATGATAGGACTATGTTTTGTTACCTTTGCTTGATGCTTCTATAGGCATCAACAAACTGGAACTCTCTTAAGCATTCTTCCCTAAGCTCCAAGAGATTTGCCAGCCCCAGCTTTCCATATGCAGCTGGCTCTTCCATTAATCTACACAAAAGCACACAAAAATTTCAAGAACTTCTTGAATTCTCTGTTTGAGATACTGTGGTCAAATTTGCTGTATAATGAAGCAGACCTTGCCAAATGAGCAGAGAAAGCACGAGCAAAAGCATCGCCACGCCTTTTCGCATCCTCAGTTCCTCCTTCACTTGCTACAGCCTATAACCATATCCATATATTAACAGTAAAGTATGAGTTACAGCCTAAATTATATTTACTATGTGATAACTTATAGCAGTTACCGTATCAACGAGGTCTGGCAAATGCTCAGACAAAACTTTGAGCCAGTACCTACACACCAAAGGAACATAAACAACCTAAGAAACAGTTATATCATCAAATATTACTAGTGTTTTGGAAAATACTCACTCTCTTTCGCCTTGGTCTGATAGGTCTATCGTGTTAGGCTCATACCTGAAGTAACACAACCAATATCATAAGCAAGCGCCAAACCATGAGACAAATCTACTTAGGGACATGCCACTTACATTTTGGGGTCAGCCAGCAAAGGGAACACCTCTAGTGTGGGCACAAGATGAAGAACACCAACGTTTAAAGCACTGGCGTCACATCTTAGAGCGCTACCTCTTGATGAGGGAACGTCAAAGCCTCCAAGCCCAGTTGTTTTTGATGGAGTCATCGGTACAGGCGCAGTTATTTCAGTTCCTCTACGCACAAACTTCTCCATCCATGAAATCTGAAAGCAAACAGGGACGCCCTTTTTAGAATCCAAAACTTATCACAAGAGGAGTCAAGATACAGAACACTTGTAACTAGTTGTAGTGATGTCTCTTTATAATTACTCCAAAAAAGTGGAAAAAGGAAAGAGCACCTGATTCCATCTCCTATTCAAAGATCAGTGGAATATACTCTTATGAGTTTCATTCCAACCTTTGATATATACATAACATAAAATAAAGAAAAGATGTATATAAGTGTGACAAAAGATTTGAAAACAATACTATGCATGTTATATATGATCAGACAGATCAGTGGAACAATGAATCTTTCTAAGTAATAGAGTTGGTTATATAGTGGAGAACTAATGATTCTTAATCTTGTTTTTTTAATTATTCTTTATGTGACATAAGAAAAATACTTCGTATCGATAAGAAAGAATCAGCATACTTCACAACGAATGATATCCATAAAAGCATAAGCATATACAGTATGTTTATTCACTGAAACAAACGATTTGAATTATACTCTGCAGATCCTTAATTTACTACATAACTTATATATAACAATCTGAGACTTTGGTAGACGCTAAGTTCAACTTGTTACCTTCTCGTTCAGATCACCAAGTGGTGGTCCATGAATATTTCCTCCAGTGTATGGTGCACCCATAGGGAACCTCTCAACCAGCTGATGTGACATTAAATCATCCAATCCATGCTTCTCATAGCTCATGAACGCACCCATAGCACCAAGAAAACCTTCATGCCTCAAGAACATAGCTTGCATATCTCCTTTCGACCTAGTGTGATCAAACAACATATTATTAACAGCTGAGTGATGAAAGTAGAGTAAGCATATCATGTCTAGGTCCCAGCTTACCAGAAATGTACAGCAAACGAGATTGTGTCCATGGTATATGCATGTCCCCTTATGAAGAATCCTCCAAAAAATATTCTCTTCAACCCAAATCGAAGGGCGTTCAAGTATGATATCTACATAGCAACATACAATCCAAATGGCATCACATGGTTAGTAATACTAATGAGAAAACATTAGGCTTATCATGTTCAAGAACTTAGGACACACGACCACATACCTGTCCAATATTGTAAGAAATCATCCGCAAAAGAGACAAGGAAATGTCTTCAGGTCTGTAATCTTCTAGTTCCTTTTTTTCAGAGATGGCCTTGCCAAAACTAGAAGCTATTGTTGAAGCAGAGAGGCCTATCTGTTTGATTGATTAATGAGAGTCACTACAACTATAGTAGTAAAGCAGCCATATCCTTAAAGGAATGAAAAGTATACTCATCTATACCTTGGAGTAATCCATGCCACCATAAATATCACCAACAAGCATGTCAATGGTACTATTGTCACCCTTTTGACTGAGTTCTAGCAATTCATCAAAACTAAAACACAAGAAAACATCCCTAAGTATAAGGAAGATGAATATAAAGAAGTAGTGCAAAATCAGAGGCATTTACCTCTTGCACTTTGTTAGGAGTCTTCCTAAGCCCCAATAGGTACCACCACCAACATTAGTCCCACTTACACGTTCAAACTTTCCCTCCCCATCAACCTATACTTTGAAAAGCCTTGTGTGAATATCTATAGTTTCATGCAATATTCTGACCTAGGAGTTCAAGGAACCACAACGGGTTGTAGAAGAAGTAGCAAAGTAAATAAATACCTTGATTATGCTAACACCAGATCCAACGTTAACAAGAAGATAGGGATACAATTCATTAGGATCTATCTGTACAAATTCTTTCTCAGCCTCCATGTGTGTGTAGGCTTCATGTCGAATAGCCTGCAGAATTGAAGTGTAAAGATGAAGATAAAAAATCCAAAAGTGAACTTGCATAATGGAAACACAAGTAACCATACTGAACAAATCCTAAAGTCTTATCAGAGCTACGTGCATACGAATGTAACCACATACAGATTTCTAACTCTTTCTTCTCATGTGCATCAGAACTTTAATCAACAAATCAGAAACATGCCACCAATAATCAGAACCTGTCTTAACGTTTTTGTTTTGTAAGATGTTGGTAATAAAGGCAACAGTTACATATGCAAGACACAACGCAAATGGAACTTTGAATAACTTACCTTGAGCAAAAAATTAGCTCCAGAAACAAGGCAATGCATTTCATCTTCTTTCTCAATACTAACGCCTAGCCGTTCCTTAAACAAATCTGCAAATTTATAAGCCCCACCACCTGTGACCTGTAAGATATAATCAGGCATAACTCATATATGTTTAAACAAGTAGTCACCAAGTAACCTCAAAGCCAAATCTAAAAATTACATGACATGGATATACAACTATACAAGACACATGAACATAATAACGTTGCACCTAAAAGAAATCATTATGAGCAATTCTAAATGTTTTGTGGTATCTCAAATGACAGAAGGAACTAACATATTGTATATCACAAAAGAGGCTCATAAGGTGATAAAGATAAAAGAAGAAAGCCATGAAGATGCCACTACCTTGATAACACCAGTCCCCAAAGGCAGGGTCTTCGAACTCCAAGGATAAGGGTCTATTCATTGAATCAAATAATGAATTGGCTGAGAAGAAATATATAAGAAGACATTATTTAAATCATATCACTCTACAATGTGAAGGCAATCAATACCTCGGCGATGAAGCTGCTTAGAATGAATAAAATCCAAGCACTCATTTATCTTATGAGTCTCAAACTTAACAAAATGAAGTCTCCCACCAAGAACAGGATAGTTTCTCAAGTTCCCATTGCTTAAACCCAATCTCTCCTTAATAGTCTTCTTCCTCTTATCCTCATCATTAGAGTAGTCCTCATGCCGTGAGAAATACAACAACTTAATCAAAGATCCTGCAAAAAAAGGGTTTACATTTTTTCAAACACAAAACTAGTACTGGGAAAGAAGAAGCACAAACAAACCTCCGATATCAAGTGCTAAATGAGAGATATCATCAGACTGATTAGGTAAGAGAATGGTGGGGTCTCTCTCCTCGAAGTTCCCTTGAATCTCAGCTTTGCTTAGATCAAGCTGTGGCCTAGAGCCTGATCTGTGGATTGAAGTGCCAGGAGCAGTAGAAGGAGACATATCTCTCTCACTAGATTTTGCTTTGTCGTCAAGAATTGGATCATGCTCATCATCTCCTCCACCAGCCATTCCTTTATTTAGTTATAAAAAGTCCATAAAATACAGCCAGAAAAATCGGATCACTAACAACAACACCACTAAAAGTCTAAAAGCCTAACTGCTAAGTTCAGTTAGAGACAAACTTTCCCGAACAAGGTAGAAACCCCAGAACACATCTCACCTGCTGTCCGTATCGAGAATTTAGACAGGAGACGAACTGCGAAGACTTTCAATTTTCAAAGCCTTTTAACTCAAAAAAATCTTGACTTTAACTGCTACATTATCTAAATCTTGTATATAAATAAAATGTAATTTATTTGTATCAAATGTTTGTTTATATTATTGTTTTTTTATTCAATTATTTTGTATCCATCAAAACAATTATAAAAAGGTATTTCATCCAATTTTCAATCCCTTCAATCTAGGCCTTGACCAGAAATGCTTGTATAAAACATTACTGTAAATAGAAACATTTATACATATATAAGAAATTATAGCAATTTTTATTTTCAAAATCACATTGGAATGAAATTACTTCTATTTAGTTTATAAAAAAGTGACTGCAAATGTTCTTGTATTTTCTACTTTGGAAATGTGAAACTTTTTTTTTACGAATAAACACAAAAGCAAGCACAAAAATTGAGTTTGAAACACAGTTTGTCCAAAATTTTGAGTAATTGTAACATGACAATTACATATAGTAAATATATTCAAATGTAATATTAAATAATACAAAAATATATTTCAAATTTTGAAATATGAATTAAATCTTTTTTTAATTCAAAATTTTATACAATATTTTTAAATAGTTATAAATTTTTAATTATAGTATCATTTATTTTATTATATTTATATCTATTAATTTTAGAAACATATTAATTTGTATCAATTTTTTTTAAATTCTACGTGTTGATTTAATATATCTTAACCAAAAGAAGTAAATAAAAATTTATTAAAAATTATAAATATATATATATATTGAAATATAATTTAATTTTATGTTAATTTCTGTTTAATTTAATCAATATCTATACTAAAATATTAGTATAAAAATGTGAAATATTAACAAAAAATTATTTGTAAATATAATTTAAATTTAAAATTAAATTATTGTACATGTTCCCCCCAAAACACCTTGTATGTTAGTATGATGGTTTTTTTATTTATGTAAATTTATTTTATTTTTCGTAGTTAAACCGTGTGGATAGATTCTATCTTAAAAAGTTAGATCACTAGTTATTTTGCAGCGTAGATCACATCTGACCAATGACTCTAACTCTTAGAGAATTAGAACCTATAGTCCAAGTTTGATTTAATATATAGGGTAGTTGAGTTAACACAACTATCCTTTTGGTAGCCGGTTCGGTTTTAAGGCATATATTAGATTCTGATCCGTCCTTTCAAAAGAGCGAGTATATTTTTTGTTTCGACTATTGATTAACTTAATATAATTTTTGGTAATTATATTAAATATGTCAAAATGCATAATTATAATTTATACACTTTTGACATAAGTATTTTAAAAATTATTTTTAAATTTTATTCTTAAATTTTTCAATATATTATATTTTTTGTAGTTACTTAACATAATTAGTCAAAAAAATTTGTACCCAAAATATCCGATTTGGAATAGACCCAAAAACCAAAATCTCATACATTATGGTCTATATACTCGAACGGTTCGTAAAATTTTTATTTTATTGTTTATATCTATTAGTTTTAGAAACATATTAATTTTGTATCATTTTTTTAAAATTCTACATGTTGATTTAATATATCTTAACCAAAAGAAGTAAATGAAATTTTATTTTAAAAAAGTATATATATATATATATATAATGAAATATAATTTAAAAAAATTAAATTATTGATTTATGTTAATTTTTGTTTAAATTAATCAATATCTATACTAAAATATTAGTATAAAAATGTAAAATATTAACAAAAAGTTATTTATAAATATAATTTAAATTTAAAATTATATTATTGTACATATTCTCCCGAAAACACCTTGTATGTTAGTATGATAATTTTTTATTTATGTAAATTTATTTTATTTTTCGTAGTTAAACTGTGTGGATGGATTCTCATTTAAAAAGGCTCGATCACGAGTTATTTTGCAGCGTAGATCACATCTGACCAATGACTCTAACTCTTAGCCAATTAGAACCTGTAGTCCAAGTTTGATTTAATATATAGGGTTGTTTAATTCACACAACTACCTTTTCGGTAGCTAGTTCGGTTTTAAGGCATATATTAAATTTTGGCCCGTTATTTCAAAAGGGCGGATATATTTTTCTTTATTTTTAATTAAAATTTTTAATTTTTATATTTATGTTATTTTTTAATCATATTTGTGTTTAAATATTAATTTAACTTAATATAATTTTTTGGTAACTATGTTAAATATGTCAAAATGCATAATTATACATTTATGGCATATGTATTTTAAAAATTATTTTTAAACTTTATTCTTAAAGTTTGCAATATATTATATGTTTTTGTAGTTATCTAACATAATTAGTCAAAAAAATGTGTACCCAAAATATCCGATTTGGAATAGACCCAAAAACCAAAATCTTATACATTATGGTCTATATACTCAAACTCTACGTAGAAAAATTATTCTATTTGTTATACCTATTAATTTTAGAAACGTATTAATTTTGTATCATTTTTTTTTTAATTCTACATGTTGATTTAATATATCTTAACCAAAATAAGTAAATGAAAAATTATTTAATATTATAAATTTATATTTATATACATATATATATATATATTGAAATATAATTTTAAAAAATTAAATTATTGATTTATGTAAATTTATTTTAATTTCCGTAGTTAAACTGTGTCGAAGGATTCTCATCTAAAAAGGCTAGAGCACGAGTTATTTTGCAGGGTAGATCACATCTGACCAATGACCCTAACTCTTAGGGAATTAAAACCTATAGTCCAAGTTTGATTTAATATATAGGGTAGTTTAGTTCACACAACTACCCTTTTGGTAGCCAATTCGGTTTTAAGGTATACTAGATTTTGATCCGCGCTTCGAAAGCGCGGGTATTTTTCACTTTTATAAAATACATTATTTGTTTGTAATTATTGAATATATTTATTTTA